>CM043023.1:11035863-11194486 GCA_023690525.1 Holotrichia oblita | reverse complement strand
CCGTCGGCGTCATAAACATGGCCCTCGTGATACCTAAACACGCAATCCTGTGAACCTTTGCCGAATTTATTACATAACTTAGATTTGCTTTATATCACTAGCACAACATTAGGTTAAAAGGACAATACACCATTAAAGGTTTTAAGCCCTCGTGGCTTTATTCGTCACGTATTCCAATTGTGATTTGTAAGTCAGTTTAGCGTCCAAAATAACACCCAAAATATATCAACTCTGTCGATACAAGTACGTTAGTGCCGAAAATAGTTGGACAATGAAGTTTGAGGAACTTCGTTCCATTTAACCCTTTTCTTTTGTATCACCTCTATACAAGTTTGACTACGATTTGCACTCTTGGTAGACCACACCCTGGAATTTCGATGGTGATGTCATGGGCTGTGGGCAGAAGCTCGTCGTTTCAAGATCAGAAAGTAAGTCGTCCACTATTTTGCTATGTAGGCAGCCAACTTTTTGAAATGCATAGATTCTGCGACACGTGAACCATTCTGTTTCTTATCATGGCGGTGATCCACTTCCTTGTCGTTGACTGAATTTCATGTTTTTGTAAGGCACAGAAAGGACGTCCTGTCGAAATCGCCCTCAATGTCCTATAAGGCAACCAGAGCAATTTATTTGTCGCCGAAGGAAATTTCGTCTCGTCGAGCAAAGTCATGATTGGTCTGTTAGCAAGATTTTCTTGTTTAATAGGCATATTAGTTCTCGTGCAGCGGCAGCTTTGCCAAAACCGAATCTCTTATTATAAAAATACTTGCCAAATTAACATGTTCTATGATTGCCGGTTCTCAACAAATTGCTGTCTCTTTTGATGTGTTTTATAGCATAGCTTACAGTTTTATATATTTATGTAAATACACAGGAAAGTCACAATGCCACACCTTGAAATAATTGTCTCTAACTATCTGCGGGTCTCAGGTCAAAGATTAACCTTAAGATATGTTTTGTTGAATCAATACATCTTGTATAGCAGTAAGTAAGCAGTTGATTCCGATGTAAACTGCTTATGTTTAAATATCCTGTACATTGTCAACTTTAATCACTATATTGTCAATTTTCTTTTTGTATGCTTGATGACGATGATGATGATTTTTAGTATGCCAATCCGTAAACTCCACATTAACTATTTTTCATTTCCTTCGAATTCGTCTCCGTTTTAATCTGACTCAACTTGAAATTAATATAATTGTAGTGGGCCGAACGCTGAGCCCTGAGGAACACCTAAGTAAACAGTAGGATAATCAAGCTTCAACTTGACACATATTTCTCTGCCTAAATCGAACCTCTAAAACCCGCGGCATACAGTTTGTTTGTCACAAACTCGCGTTATCGACACAATCAAAGAGTTTTGACAATTCAAGAACTAGAGCAGCGTATTTTCCTTCTCCAGGCAGCCCAGAGTAGAGGTGGATACATCGTCCAGTATTCGATACCATAACTGGTATCGATTCGTCGATACCTTGGAAAACATCGGTATCGATACTTTGTAATTGACACCTGAGTATCGATACTTTGGAATTGATACCTACGTATCGGTGCCTTGGAATCGATACCTAGGAATCAATACCTAGGTATCGATACCAATACAACGATACCTAGGAATCGATACCAACGAACTACGGTATCGTAAAAAATCATTTTTAGACAAATATTTATGAAACTAGTTTTCATATATTGAAATCAACCTGAAAAAATCTATACCTACAAATGAGTCCTAGGTATCGATACCAAGGTATAGATTCAAGGAATCAATTTGAGGTGTCGATTCAAGGTTTCGATACCTCGATTGGTATCAGTACCCTGATTGGTATCGATACCCGATAGCTAACATGACGGTATCGCCTAGACGTAACCCAGAGTATATACTAATAAGTCATATATTACTGTTTCCATAGATGCCATGCCATGCCATGCTAACACGAACTAATTATACTGAATTTATCCAAGAATGCAATCGTCCAATTGCACACTGCCCTGTCAATAAATTTATCTAATACATTTAGCAGTGATGGGTCTATAATTATCAATCAATGTGCTGTTACCTTTCTTAGGAATTGAGTATTGTCTTTAATGAGCCAGGAAATATTTCAGTATTTATGGAAAGATTAACAATGTACCCCAACGGCCTAACTATCCTAATTCGAAATCTATGTAATCCACGTCTAATGACGGTAGAAAATATGATACCGAAAGTAAAAAAAATATAGTTTTATTAGAATTATACGTTTTAATGAAATAATCATATCAAAAAACAATTGAGGAAGATCTAAGTATTAGCCATCCCAGTAGTTTTACATTGCCTAAATATACAATCCAATCCAACTAGCACTTTGCTCTTTTTTAGTTTCTATTGTTTTTTTCTTTTCTATTTTGTATATTCTGAATTTTTTCGGTCCTTATTTAGTTACATAACTCCAATAAGTTTGTTTTAAGTAACAATAATTTTATTTGTAACGCAAGACTTCTTCGTCTTTAATTTTCTGACCTGATACTCCTGACAAAAAGGTAGCGCATCGATATAGTGCTTTAGTATGTTCGTGAAGCACCCATAAGACCTGTTAAAATCATAGCGATTTTCAGGGTTTTCCTGTACCACTCTCCCATCCGAGTCGGTCTGAGTCACCTCGCGATCTGAGAGCTGCCTTTCCACCTCCCGATTTGGATCGTTCTGAGCCACCCTCCGATATTTTAAGTCGCTCCTGATTCGCATGATCTTGTACCAGGAGGTGGCACAAGATCGCGCGGATCGTGGGACGACTCCAGAGATCCCGCGAATTTTGAGGCACACTCCCCCGTCTCGGCACTTACTAAACCTAAACACCTCCTCCTCCTCTGTCTGCTGTCCTCTGCCTCCAGTCTTTTTACTCGGAAACAAAACTTGAAAACATTGTTAATCTTGCACATTGAACTATAAATGTTGTAATTTTATGCTTTGATTTTAGGCGTCATTCCACAATTAGTCGCCAAACTTATCGATCACAGAAAAAGAATCCTACAGGAAATAGCATCATTAGATAATAATTCACCGAAAAGTTACCTTGACTACCTACGAATAAAACAAGGAGTCATCAAAAGAATTGCGAACAGCATTTTCGGCACTCTAGGTTGCAAGAGCTCCCGTTTCTTAGCCGAACATCTAGCAAATTTCATAACCAACAAAGGAAGAGAAATACTGTCTGATACCGTCTCGATATTGGGAAATTTTCCATCGATTAAAGTAATATATGGCGATACGGATAGTGTTATGGTCGAAACAGATTTAGCAAATTACCAAGAAGTTGTGGAATTATCAAAAATACTAATACAAACTATAAATTCAAAATATAAACATGTTGTTATAGAAAATGCCGGTATTTATAAACCTTTTTATATTTTACGTAAAAAGAAATATGCGGGAATACAATTTAAATCCGCGGAAAGAACTGAAGAGGAAATTAAAGGTTTGGATGTTGTGAGAAAAGATTGGGCTGAAATAGCGTCGGTTGTTGGTAAACATGTGTTGACTGAAATTTTAAATGACACTAGTAATGTGGATGTTAAGATTTATAATTATCTACAAGATATTTGTCAGGATATAGAACAGAATCATGAGAAATATGATGTCAATTCTTTCGCAATTAACAAGAAATTAAACAAAGATCCCGATAAATATTCAAGTAAATGTCATGAACACGTTCGCATAGCTTTAAAATACAATCAAACGCATGCTGATAAAATGAAAGAAGGCGATATAGTATCGTATATAATCTGTATGGATGGCTCTTCTAGAAATCCTTTAGAAAGGGCGTATCACGTGGATGAATTTGTGAAATCGAATTATCTTAAAATAGACGTCAATTATTATTTATCACAACAAATATACCCAGTTGTCAAAAGGATATGTTTACCATTAAGTACCAGTATATTAGGGAGAGAATTATTATTAGCATTAAAAGTAAATTTACGTAAAAATCAGACAAGTACTGAAAATGGTCGTGTTGCCAAGAAAGCCAAAGTTGAAAAACCTAAACCGGAGTTAGATCCCTCAAAAAATTTTCTCTTAAAATGTAAAAAGTGCGACAAAGAGAAACTAGTGACTTATTCCGATTTGGATTTTATTAAATCTTGTGATATAAACTGTGAAGATTTTAATATTCGGAATTTTCACACACGTCTAATGAATATAACATGTAATCTTAGTTTGTCGTACATTGACAAGGAAAGAACATTTTTAGAAATCTACGAAATTACAATTAATATTCGCAACGCTGTTGAAAAAATTAAAAGGGTCGATAAGCAATTAGCTTCGTATTTATCAACTATTGATTCAATTAGAGAAGAAGTTTTGAAAGATGTTGATTGTTGGAATTTGAATATGAATGAAGTGTTCAGACTTGCTGAGCGTGTCAAATTTTAGTTTTATATTAAAATTTTGTTCTCATTCGAAGCGATTTTTTACAGTACAGTAGAGATCCGGTAATTTGAATTAAATTTTTATATTAAAAAATTCAAATATATCAGACTGAAAATGATATCAAGCAGCAGACGTCCATGTTCTACAATGCACTATCTCATGCAAGTCGATGTCAATTGCCGTAAGTTCTGTTGTGATGACTTCTTTCAACTTTTGTAGATTTCTGCTGCTTTATTAATCATTTCAATAATCGAATCATGGTCCAATTTAAATTTTCCATCGTTATCCAACTAAGCATTGCACTAGCAAGTCTTTTTTATCTGTATCGTCACTGTTATTGTATTCTTTTAACACCTTATTCCAAGACATTTTTAGTCTTATGCGGAGCATCCTCGCGCTTGTAAGAGTATCTTTCGCATGGTAGTTAATGGACATAACGGAGTACTTTCAACCACCTAAAAAGGCAGTTCAATTTATTACAGTTGTGTAACTAGCAGGGAGTAATTCTTTGTCTCCAATGATTGTTTATAACTATAATAGACTCAGAATCTGGAGACGTCATATTGTTTTTTTCCACCGAATCAATCAGCCTGAAACTACCCTCACCTTCCTAAAAGTAGTTTTTGAAAAACAGTGATTTTTCTTGCCACATAGGAGCTGAAATAGTAGTTTATTATATGATATATTATTTTTTGTTTTTAATTACCGGAACTCTGTTGTGCTACAATATACTTATGCAGTTTATAAAAAGGGAAATCGCTTCTATAAAGCAATTGACATTTTAACATATTTCTACTATTAAAAGTAAAGTCCTAAAAAATTAAACATACAGACGCATTTGTATTAAAAATGTTTAGTAAGCATTTTTTGTGGTCTCACTTGTATCATTAAATTTTTACCTCATTATTATAATTGACTCATTACTGACTTTATATCTTCAATCACATTATAAGGAAGTTCTTCTTCTGTATGGTAATTAATAGTTTTTAAACTTTAATGGAACTCAATACAATCGATTTTATTTATATTTTCATTGAAGGAAACAAACTTATAGGTGTCCTACTGTATTAATTTTAAGTTTTTTTTTACATGTTGTAAATAAAATCATTATTTTTGTTAGAAGGTATTATTTATTCAAAATACACTTAAAAAACTGCTGTATGAAATTTCTACTTTTTCAACATCACTCAATGTATTTGCCACATCCAACACAGCGAACTTGATTCCCGCAATAATTGCAATTGCACAGAACATTTTACTCTAAACTTGTCTGGGATGCTATCAGTTAACATATCTTCGCCGGTTTGGAGTATAAAACTCTGAGGTATTTCTCAGGCAAGTAGGTAAAACTAGTGTTATGTCAAAATCAAATCAAAATAATTCAAATAATTTTTATAAAGCACTTTACAATTAATTTAGACCCACCCTCTCTTACCTTAGTATGTATAATATTAAAAATAAAAATAGTAACTTCTTCCCGACTTGGTCTTCTGGTCCTTCTTTCCTTTGAAATTTTTCTTTTCCTCTTTTCACTTTTCAATCTTTTCAAATCTTTTGAATCTTCAAACTTTTCTTTCACCTGTCTCTCTAATTTCTTTTCTTCTTTTCCTCTTTTCACTTTTCAATCTTTTCAAACTAACTTCCAATGTTCTTTTTCAAATTTTACTTTCTATTTTTAAAATGTTTTTCTACTTTTTAAAAGAACTTATCTTTTTCGTCTGACTTTTCCTTCTTTTTTCACCTTTCAAAAAAAAACCCATCGTTCACCTTTTCTTGTTTTTTCTTGACCTCCTTCTCAAATTTTATTATTATTTTCCAAAACCGCGGTAACATGAGTGTGCGTCGTACGTGTAATTTTGACAAAATATTTCCTAAATTTACAATGCTTAACATAATATTCTAACGAATTTTATTGGAAATTAACGAAATAACATAACACTAGAAACAAAACTTACAAGTTTGAAATGCAATTTCAAAGTGAATTATTTGAATATATATGTATGTTCGCCGAAACGTCATTAGACGTACTCAGTCTTCGATTAAAAATCAAATTAATTAAATTGAACACAAGAAGGTGCATCGTAAAAGTATTTGTTTTTATACAGAATGTCTAAAATATGGAACAACCAATATATATTTGTATTCCTTGAAATGCATTAATGGTGATGTAGGAATGTTTTTTCTAAAAAAACATCTATTGGTTAAACACTAAAAGCATTATTTCAAAAATATTTGGCTAGCCATCCTCCGTGTCTCCTGTCGTACCTAACCGTTTCATAGTCCGTTTTGAAAAGGATCTAAAATAATCGGAGGACGAACAGTTTCTTAGAGTTTGGTTAAAGTATGTGGATAATATTTTTGATACGATAAAATATAATATTGCCGTTTTTATTGATAGGTTAAATAAGTGGTTTGAAAGCATAAAGTTTACTTTAAAAAAAAACCAAATTAGCAATTACCATTTCTAGATACTATTTTGAGAAAAATGTTCAAACAACTAAATGTTAACTATGAAATTGATTTTTAACTTGCTAATAGACAACTAGATCAGGGCTATGCAACTTAAAGTTGTTGTTTAGCACCATCTAGCGTCTAGATCGGCGGATTTTTGAAAACTAATTGCTTATTATGCTCGTAGATGTAGCGACCAATCATGAAACAGTATTTGACAGTATTCGTGCTATTTGTCATATTGTTTATATTATTTTTACTTTTCTTAGGTTTATCACCGGTGATATATATTGTTTATCGTTTCGAAAAGTGTGTCGAAGTAAGTTTATTAAATATTCTGATTATTGTAAATAATTTGCAGAATGAATCTTGGATATATTAGGAAGTGTCGCGTTGAAGGATGCCTGGACAAAACATCCAGCGTATCTTATTATGTGAATAACTAGCGCTGTCGAAACTCGACGTTTTCAGAAACCGGGTACCCGTTCAGCGCACTACTCGGGTACCCGTTTGCACAATCGAGTATCCGAACGAATTGAAACATTATTATTGAGCAAATTGATTTTTCTAACTTTCGTTGCACAAATCATCCAGAGACATGTATTTTTTGCATAAGAATTTTTATAGGGCTTAGCTTGTTTGCCTGGGTGAAATATATAAATAAAATATTAAAAGGACTGGATTCTAGACTAGGTGTCAGAAAAATGTCGGATCCCGTGATGAGGATAGCATTTAATAAATACTGTAAAAAACGCAAATGATTTTGTATAGGCTTTGTATAATTAAGACTTAAATGTCAATATTGTTTGATTTCTCTGTTGTTTATAATATCCTATACTGTGTACATAATTTATCTTCTGCTTCGTTTTATATATTATCAGTTGATATATTTTTGGTTTAGTATTTGTATGAGCTACAAGTTTCAGACCTTTCTTTACATCTTTTGTTAAATTATAAATTCCAGTTAACAAAACATGTAAGAAATGTCTGAAACGTGTAACTTGTTTAATATAACAAAAATAAGTATTAGGGATTTAAATACCGCGGTTAGCTTATCACTGAACCATATATGTGTCAAATATCTTGTAATAGTCCACGATCTAGACGATAGATGGTGCTCCCGCAATGTATATCTATCCTTGTCTAAAGTTGCGCTTCTATTTATGTATGTTTTGTGAACTAGATTTCTCAAAAGTTAAATGAAACAAAATTTTTTTTTTCAAAGATTTGTGGTTTTCGAGAATTTTTGAGTTGTAAGATGCCCGAGGAAGTCACGTGACCCAAACGCAAGCTGACGTAGAAAACCTGTAAGTCAGATTATAGGGTTATGACATTACTAATATGATAACACAAATCTAAGATCCTTTTTTAACCATGAATACATAGAATTACTACTTTGTGTACATGCATGATAATACATATTGTTGTAACGTATGTACTTGTAGAATATCACTAGTTTTAATACCATACTACTGGTATAGGTTAGGTACTTGTACTTACATCAAAATGATCAGAACAACAATATCCTGTAGTCTTCTCTACCAAAGGTACATCTCTCCTCATGGCAGTGAACCATTGTTTTAAGTAAAAAGAAATCGTCCGAATACAAGGCACAAGTAGTCAAGCCATTGATTTCGATAAGATAAACAAGGGTTCATACGTCACACGTTGTAGTTCACGTAAACGCCGCGTTTCGGCAGAGCGCTGTAATCCTGCTTCTTTCTTCCCCGATTTCTAGGTGGAAAAATATATTTTTCCGTCTGGGAATAAAAGAAATGGCTTTTTCTCATGATTATCTTTAAATTTAAATAATAATTACAAAGTACATAGGTTCTCTAATTACATGCACCATATGATACATTACTCCTGTTACCTACATACATTGGTATATAAAAAATGCAAATACATATGCGGTAGACTAAAGAGGACAAAAAATGGTACAGGGAGTGCAGTCTAACTAATAATTCAAGATAAAATCAGAGCAGCTTCTGCTAAAAAGAGAAATTCTAAAATTATGTGGATACAAAATATTAGCTCGATAAACTTGGCCAATTATGATGGATTTTTTTAATCATTTATTTGATAGCGCAATTTATAACGTTTGATACTTAAAAATGTATTACGACAAGGGAGGAATATTTCTATCTACTAAACATTCCTCAATTGCTATTGCTGATCATTTCGATCACATGATGTTTAATACACAAACATGACAAAGAAGGCGCCATTGATATTTATGCCACCAGAACCGACAATATTCTAACGCACATACACAACACCCACAATTCTTCCTGTTTATGTCCGCTACGCCATATATTAGACCAGTTGTTTATGTTGTGAACATCTTAGTATTTTTTCCGCTGTTCAATCTATTCAACTACATATGCATTTCCCATAGGAACTTGTATTGTTTGTTAATAATGTATTGACTATCAAACATCTGAAAATCGCTATCGAGGACCTACAAATGATTCATGACGATGATTTATTGATAAACTATTGTCTGTTAGATGTTGAAAAGTGGTTATAAAAATCCTACAAACGATTCTGTTTAAAAAATATTGAATTTCTTAGCAAATGTGGTCATGAGAAGTTAAAATGACATACATCCCCCTAAGTAACTTTTTTATTATTTATTAACAACCTATTGACTATTAAGCTACTGAAAATCGTTATCAACGATCTACAAATGATTTTACTCAAAGAAAGTTAAATTCGATGGCATATATAGGACCATGATGAATTAAAATTATACACGCTCCCCATAGCAGAACGTTTTTCTAATGTCTTTTTGGTTGCCTGCCTAATATTCTGCAACATTTGTAAAGATTTAAACAAATGTTCATAAACTATCAAACGTTGGAAACAACAACAGATTCTACTCAAATGAAATTGAATTTGATGGTAAAATGCAGATATGATCGAGGGGCTAATATCACATTCCTTTTCGATAAGATTTTGTTTTATTGTTTCCTAATATACTGTTAACTATCAAACGTTGGAAATTCGCCGTCAGAGAACAACGATTAAAAGCGTTCGTGTTATATGTCATGAGCTTGTGTACGTTTGTATATAATATCTGTGCTTTTATGATTCAAGATTTTAAAAATAACATAAATTTCGGAATTTATTTATATCATTTCTACCACTAAATTTTTTTGGTACATAGAGCGCCATCTGTATAGATATTTCATTTCTTGTAAATTGCAACTAGAAATCAGACTATGTTCGTAAGATGGCACTGTATGCAACAAGTTCAAGAATTAATAAAAAAATAAAGATTATTCTCTATGGTATTTTTACTAGTAATAGTATTGTACATATAAAAAAAAATATCGTATTATCTTTATATAAACTTATGTGAACTGTTTTTAACTTTGTAAAATTAAAGATTTCTGCAATAAATTCCTATTATATCCACTGCATGTTTTATGTTGGTAGAGTTGGTATATAGAAACGATAAATGGTCGCGTTCATCAGACTGAGCCGCTCGGTAACAGTTACCGCTCCGCTTCATCTACAACAGTTCCCGACGTCATCGCATTCTGATGAACAATATACGCGTTCTCTGTCCGCCATATTTAAACCAGTATCTAACAACTGCTAAACGAATACTGCTCACCGCTCGATCTTGGGAGCGTAAGAAAATTGCGCTCGAAAAAATGGCGACCGCTACATATAAATTCTTGGAAGCGTTCGATGTAGCGATGACGTAGTAGTAGGTAGCGTAGCCGTTCATCAGAAAAATCGGTAACTGTTACAGAGCGGCTCAGTCTGATGAACGCGACCAATGTCATATAATGTCAAGTTAATAACCAATAACAACATAACCTCCTTATATCACTCATTTCGAGGATTTTAAAATGTGTTTTTAACTATTTTGAAATATGTTTAACACAAATACTATTAAATAAATTACCTTTGTATTATTTATATAACAACTATACTCGTTATCAATATGAGTGTTTCAAACGAAGGAGAGAAACGGAAACTATCCAATGAAGATTGATAAACCTAACCAATTTTTCGTTGGAAATAACACTAGGTACCGGGACAATATTATTATACCTAAAAATTTAGGCCCAATAAAAGTGAAAACCGATGAAGAAAAAATGGTTGAAGCTGCATTTGAAAGCTGCGCATTTAAATCTTTTATGAGTTGTGTAATCGGTAAATGTCTTATACTTAGTTGATGAACTCTTAGGCTTAGTATACTTTCTTATAGGATATGGGTTAGGAGCAGCGATAGGTTTGTTTTCGTCAAGTATGGGACCACCATCAGTAGAACTTGAACAACAAACAGCTAGACAAGTTTTTAAAGAAATGAAAACAACTACTTTAAGTTACGCAAAAAACTTTGCTCTAATTGGTTTAATGTTTTCAGCGATTGAGTGTACAATTGAGAGTGTAAGATTAAAATACCATATATTATTTCTGTGTAATGTATCTGTATATATTTTATAGGCAAGAGGTAAAAGTGATTGGAGAAATGGTACATATGCGGGTGGGGTTACAGGTGGATTAATAGGATTAAGAGGTAGAATTGTTTCAATATTTGTCTATGAATAATTACATGTAATGCGTTGTTTTAGCTGGCATTAAAGCTGGGATTTTTGGTGCAGCAGGGTTTGCCGCATTTTCAACAGCTATAGACTATTATATGCATTCAAGATAATATGTTATAATAGTGATTTATTTAAATAAATTTTAATTATGTAGTTTAATAATATGTTTATACAAATTTGCTATTAAACATTCTCCCTTGTAATATTAAAATTATTGTCTGGTTTAGACACTAACGGGACAATATATAATATAGATGATAGTATAATACCTAAACTGGATACCAAATTTGCCATTCAATGCTTGAATTTAATTTAATAGTAATTACTTTTTAACCGATATATTTCCACTTGTAGGTCAATAAAACTGCAGTTAATTAAAAATCAATTTATTCTAATTAATAGTAATAAGAAACAATAATTTAATTACGCTAGTATCAATGAGTCTCCTACAGCTTTAGTAAATAAAATACAAATTTTAATAAATCATTAATATGAGATCAATCATCAAAGACAAAGTTGTGGAGTATGACTTACTAAAATGTATCAACATAATGTAAAATAAGTTCACACCAATTTTTGTATTAATTATTCCAAAACATACTGCAATATCCTACCTGATCCTACCTAATATTTCGTTACTGTATGTACGTTTAAAGTAGCATTTTTGTTTACATCGTGTCCAATCGTGTCTTATTTATCTAAAAAAAATGTTTGTTCCAATTGACATAAGAAATACATAAAGAAATTATCAGGACGGGCATTATAATTGTAATTCTAACGCAATATGCTACAATTGCATTCGTACACAATTGTGTAATATTTTGACGGAAAATTAAAATAAGAACGTCATTCTATTTGACGCTCATATTAATAAAATATAAATGCAAGTAGCGCTAACCAATTACGTTACTAGCGACTGTAGAATACGATTATTAAAAAGTCACTGTAACAGAGGAAGTTAAAAACTACCAGCATTTAATATTGGTTTTGTTGGACATTCACTTTCCGGACGCTTTTCATGACTATATCCTCGAGCGCGATTGTCAGGATATAGATCTGCAAATTCAGACAATATCGGACTTTCTAGGTTTGGAGATTGTTATATTTACCACCGAGTTTTACTAAGTTTTTATAAAAACTTAGTAAATCTCGCTTCACAACTGTTCATATATGAACAGTTGTGAAGCATAGTCGTTGAATAAAGTTCGTAGACGAGCAAAGCGCCTTCTACAACTAAATCCTATAAGATTTAACATAGAGGGAGACAAGTGGCCAAAAATCGAGTTTTGATAGTGGGGGTAACGGGTTGGTTTTGAGCAGCTGTCTACTTAACAAGCTCAGTCCATTACGCCTACCATCAAAATTCCATTTATGACAATTTCTCTCTTTGCATATTTAAATTTCTAAGATGTTTGAAGCTGTATTTTGCTTTTCTGCTGAAGTCCGTAAACTTCGGCCGAAGGTTTGCATTTCTGATGAATTACAGTGTCCCCAGAAGTCGTGTTTTGTAAAGTTGTTTCAATTGCTTTTGCATGTATGTACAGGGCGGGCTAGAATTACGGCCCAACTAGATAAAAATTTAAAAATCCGACCACGTAAACTTATAGTGGTCGATGAGGAGCACATTTTAATAACAATGTAAATTTTATAATATTCATGATGACGAAATCAATTTACATTTTATTAAATAGCACATTTATCTTTTCTATCACTGTACTGTAAGAAGAGGTATTTCTAACACATCACAATCACTAAATATTTTATCCAACGGTGTTTGCAATAACAAAAAATGAAATTTGATTACATATTTAAATTACGCGGTTTCGAAGTTTCACGCTTAATTTACCGAAATTTTACGTAACGCATATGTGTGACACTTGTCAGATTTGACTTAAATCACTATTCTGTCATTTGCTTATCTCAAGTGTAACTTGCTAATTTAAAATATGAAGTATAAACTACGAAATCTAATAACTATTTGAATATATTTCCCATTCAAATACTATTTGTGCAACAAAATGACTTAAAATATTGTGTTTATAAAAGTCAGGAAAGTTGTATCGCACAGTATACAAGCTCATATCCATGCAGATTTAATGCAAGTTGGTCAATAAGTAAAACACTCAGCACCAAATTATTGTTTCTACATAAGTTAAACATTACATATAGTTGTAATCACGAAAGATGATCCCTGCGTCACTTACATAGAACTCAATCAACGACATACAAAGAATCATTTTCCTATCCAAGTATCTACATATTTGTATGACAAGGACAGCCTGGGTGACAGTTTGTTTTTCGAAACTTCGCCGAGCATAGACGTACGACTCGTGCAATTCGCTTGAATAAGACAAAGACGAGATTAGTTCGTTGTCTGCGCTTAAGCTATATATTTCCGCTTCTTCACTTAAAAATTTGACATACATTTGACAATACATCTCTGTAGACATTTGATAGAACTGTCATTGATTTCGTCCTTACAAATACGTATTCATTTAACAATGTTTTGAAGTTTTTTTTTAATTATAATGGTAATACATACTAGAACACATTACGGTAGGTACAATTGCAACAACTTGTTTTAAATTTTTACGGTCTGCCAATAAATCACCACGCACTTAACTAAAAATGAAAATGTCATAGCTGCCATATTCATTTTGATATTTACAGTATTTAACATGACGCCGAAGTACTGATTTGATTCATACAAATCTAATTGATGACGCAGGATCATCTTTCGTGATTACAACTGTAATTAATTTTGAACGTTTGTCAGTTACCAAGTGACATTTAATGACAGATATCTAGAGCCTAATTCAAATTTTGCGTTTTACGCAAATACGCGTCATGTAAATAAAAATATTTGCGTGCTTCAAAATTTGAAATATTGGCGGCAATTTCAAGAAGTTGTTGATTTCATTTCTTATTAAAATTGGTCATATTTTATACAGTTATACGAAAAAAAAATAGCTATTTAAGAAATTTGCAATAAAAATACCACATCGCATTTAAATAAATGCAAATTGATTTCGGTATGACGTTATGATGAAGGGTATAAATGCACATTTTATTAAAAATGTGCTTCTCTTAGAACTCTATAACTTTATCTGGTCCGATTTTAAATTTCATATTTAGTTTGGCCGTAATTTCAATGCATCGTTTCAAGTAGCCACCCTGTATATACATGCATTAGTGTGGTACAGAGTCCATAATAACTAAAATTAAATTAAATTCGTTTATTATGAATTATTACAAGAAAACCCATTGTAAGTACATTGTATTTACTGCAGCGCGTATTTATATATCATGCAGATTTACAATGATATCCTCGAACTGACTGTTTTAAAAAGTTGTGGAAGAGATTGGAAAGGACAGCGGATGCTAATTATTATAAAACAAGTAGAGAATAGTCAAATCGTTATTGTGGCGTTGGTTGTAGAAAACTAGAACCAACAATCATTATCCTGGAATATGTGGAGGTTTCATTTCATCGAAAGCAATTTAACTGGAGGCATATGTATTTGAATTTTTTGCAAAATAGGGTCACAGCTAATAAGCATTCCCCCAGATGATACTGATCAGCATTGATTTCAACACTGTTACTGATAATTTTTGCAGGAACGCAGTGTTTATTCTTCATAATTATTATTATTAGTTCAGATATTGAAACAAAATAGTTAAGCAGTTGTAGCCCAGTTCCATAACGCGCACAATCGATTAACGCGTTTAGATTTCTCTTTCTTGGGTTATATTAAAGATAAGATGTAGTACGACCAATAAATTTTGAAGATCTGATTCAAAACATTAGGAGTTCGTTCGTAGCCATAATCTCTTAAATTCTGAAGAATATGACAAGAAATTTGCAAAATAGAGGTTTATGTTATGCAAAGAAAACGGTGAATATTTCGAACACTTTCTTTCATGTTTTCAAATTTTTTTTTCTAAGTGGAATAAATTTGAAGTAGAGCATTTTATATTGCGTTTTTAACTAAAATATCCAAATTTGGTATAGAGAAAGCTATAGCAAATTTATAGAATCTTTGATTATGTAGTTTACTGACCAATAAATCAATCGCCAAATTTGACAAAATTTACACTGTAGGTCATCTTCTGATGAGGCATTCTGAAGAGCCATTGTTGCTTAACATTTGATCAAGAAATATTTTTATCTGTTGATTTATCTAACCATAGTATTATGTATTCAGTAAATAAAAGTATAGCAAGCTAAATATCTCAAAAATCGTAATTTCTTCATGAGTACCATACATAAAGTACAATTTCTTTTCTATGTAGATTCAGAGAAATGAGAAAAAAATAATACGTATTTTCAATAAAAATATTAGATACCTATTACTAATGAATAGTAAACAAAATTATGTAAAATCAGCAATTGCTGCGTTCGTACACAAATGGTGGAGGTGCCGGGCAGAGAGCTTTTTATCTCTACTTGAGATTATTTAAATTAGTCTTACATTGTCAATGACCTGTGCAGCAAACTACTGTATTTTCTAGTTCATGAAATCAGAAGCAATTGAATCGACCCAGAAATTAGGTACCAATACGTAGAGGCTGGATATTCCAGTGGATTTAAGAGAAAATCAGTGGGTCACCAAAATAAAATTAACCGTTGTCTCTTTTTTCTCCTTATTATCGTGGTGATATTTTTTAATTGTTTTGTTGTATCATTGGAATAGTCTTGCAAAACATTGATAAAATGGGTCTGGAATATCAACTTGATCGTAGATTTTTTAGTTACTTTATCACCCGAAGGAGATCGATTTATGTAAATTGTAATAAATTATAATAATATTATAACATAATTTGTTACACGTGCACATAGCAGGTACTTCCCCCGTTTTAAAGTTATTTAACGACAATATCTCGACCAAGGTCATCTTGTCTTTTTCATACCTGTCCCATTTTTAAACTGACGCAATGTACCCACAATCTTTTTCATAAGTGTTCTGCTCCTCCTATTTATTCAAGACATTCTTTGTAAGTTAGTACGAGCGTTTGTAAAAACAGATAAATTTTAATTGTAGTGTAGACAATATATAGTTCTTAGTTATCATGCAAAATGTGAAATTTTTGTAGTAACTGTAAACAAAATACAGGGTCATCCATGGAACTGGTCTGTTAAAACTTTCCGATGGTCCCAAACTTGCCAATTCCGAAAAACTTTGTAGTTAAGAATAGTGTCATCCGGTCTCATTGGTGAAGAAATTATTTATACAATAATATATACGGCTATAGAGACGGCTCTGTATAAATAGACATCATTTTGGAGACGCAATGATTGCATAAATAATTTAACCCATAGAGATCGGATAACATTGTCTCTACCAAAGTTTCACAATTGTAGGATTTCAGGAACATCGAAAGTTTCTAACAAACCAGTTCCGTGAATAACTCTATATATTTGTTTATTTATTTTAGCAATTTTAACCTGACCTTGTTGTGTACCTATACATCAAATCAAAATTATTGTTTTTAGACAGATAAACATTGTTATCGACAATTTACACCAATACTGATTTAAACGATTTAACCGATACCTTTTCTATCTTTTTCTTGTAATTTGATTGAATGTGTATTTTTTTCTTTTATTTTTTGTCATCAATAAACAGCTATTATTATTATTATTATTATTATTATATAATTAATAATTACAAATGTATATGTACTTATTTGGCTGCACATGATGATGTAAGCTATTTTCATTGGTATATTTTTATTTTGTTGATCATTGAATAGTTTTTTACATTGAATTGTTTGAATATGAATGATCAAATGATGTATTACTTATCACCCGAAGTGAGATGTTATTAAATTGTAATAAATTATAATAATATTATAACATAATTTGTTACACGTGCACATAGTGGCATACTTCCCCCCGTTTTAAAGTTATTTAACGACAATATCTCGACCAAGGTCATCTTGTCTTCTTTCTATACCTGTCCCATTTTTAAACTGACGCAATGTACCCACAATCTTTTTCTATAAGTGTTCTGCTCTCCCTATTTATTCAAGACATTCTTTGTAAGTTAGTACAATGACGTTTGTAAAAACAGATAAATTCTAATTGTAGTGTAGACAATATATAGTTCTTAGTTATCATGCAAATGTGTGAATTTTTGTAGTAACTGTAAACAAAATACAGGGTCATCCATGGAACTGGTCTGTTAAAAACTTTCCGATGGTCCCGCAATCCTACAATTCCGAAAACTCATGAAGTTAAGAATAGTATCCGGTCTCATTGGTGAAATTATTTATACAATAATATATACGGCTATAGAGACGGCTCTGTATAAATAGACATCATTTTGGAGACGCAATGATTGCATAAATAATTTAACCCATGAGATCGATAACATTGTCTCTACCTGCAAGTTTTCACAATTGTAGGATTTCAGGAACATCAGAAGATCTAACAAACCAGTTCCGTGAATAACTCCTATATTTGTTTATTTATTTTAGCAATTTTAACCTGACCTTGTTGTGTACCTATACATCAAATCAAAATTATTGTTTTCAGACGTACGTTTAGATAAACATTGTTATCGACAATTTACACCAATACTGATTTAACACCAATTACCGATTTAACCGATACCTTTTCTATCTTTTTTCTTTGTAATTTGATTGAATGTGTTTTTTTTTTTTTTATTTTTGTCACATCAATTAAATGTTATTATTATTATTATTATTATTATTATATAATTAATAATTACAAATGTATATGTACTTATTTGGCTGCACATGATGATGCAGCTATTTTCATATTATTTATTTTAGATCAGTAATATTTTTTTATTAAATTATTTAGAGTAATGAATTACAAATGATGTACATATTCCTAGTGTTGTTATTAAGTTATTTAAGTGACACACTCAGGGCTTTCCTAGACGTTCAATTAACGATGTAGGTACCTAATAAAATCTAGAGCAAATTTTCTTCAGTGAACTATAATAATTGTCGTCTACGTAAGTAAACAATTAGTGTACGTGTCTACGATATTTTGACGCACTTGCCTGGTACTTGTTAAACATTTTTGTAATAATTATAGTTAATTATTGCACAATATTTTTTATTTTTCCCAAATTATGTATTGAAGTTAATAGTGGAATTACAAAATAATACTATTGTGTTTTTGAAAGAAGAAACAAAATTAAACGGGCAATTCAATAAGTACAAAAGTTTTAATGGCGGTCAGCTCGGCCAGTTGTGCTTGTCTTTTGTATTCATTCGCTTTTGATGAATCAACCTTTCGTATACTTTATAGTGTGGATAATTGCATTTTCTTATTGAAATATTGGAAATCGAAATAGCATTTGTTCTTCAATATGTGTTAGAACTGTTTCTAGAAGTTTTATAAATAGGTGTTGGACTTCATTAGTATCATGAGTAATTTATGTATGTATATATATGTACATGTTGTGGAAATTGTATAATTTAAAAAAAAATGTTCAAACGAAAGTTTCGTGGTTTTAAACAGGCTATCAAAACATTTTCCAATCTAAACATCGCTTGTGGTATTATGGAAATCATATTCAACCTACTTTTTTCGAACAGAACAGCCTGTATACATATTTTTACATTTTTGAAATTCTTGTGAGATTTTAAGGTATCTTCGTATGTGTAGTTATGTTTCTATCTGCTTGGCGTTGGAGATATGAGAAAAAGTTATTGGGTCAACTTATTTACCATTTAAATTTAATCCCGCTTACCACCAATTTGTTGCAAAATTAGCATTTTTAATTCTGAGCGATTTATTACAATGACATTATGATGAGCGCTATCAGATTTTCAGCATCCATGGCACTGTATTAACCTGAAAATGTATCAATAATTGTGTGAGAATTAATTTCCTTGTATTTACAACAGGAAGCAATATATCGAGGAATGGCGCTGTTTGTAACGTCGTAGGTTCAAAGATTACATTTATGTTGGGTATCTCAGAAAATGTAATTCATCAATATGTAAGACCATGCAAAAATTAAAACTTGCACTCCTACAAATAATCAGCGTGCGGTGGTGTCTCATCAACAATAGTCAGTCGGATTTATATCTGATACATTAGACATTTAAATTCGTTAAAGTTCTACAAAGGCAATGTTACCAGTATTATGTTTGTGCAATATGGCCGTTTTTGGTGAAATGGCAGCCAGAACATTCCCAACAATTGATGAGCTATTATAAGGTGCTATTATAAGGTGCTAATTTTTTTCAATACCTATATATATGTAACAGTGCTGTCAAAATGTTTGTTTTTCAGAATATTTCCAATTTGTGATCTAATAAAAATATCTTTTATTTTTCCTTCGCTTAGTTTTGAGAATTTCTGATGAAGGCACTGACAAGTAACCAGCTCATTCAGTGCCCTTAAGAAAGTTTTTCATTAGGCCCAATTTGATGTGCAGTGGTGGCAACATAGGCCAGGCGGGCCTGTTGTCCAGTGTTACTATCTGTAGTAGCAAACATTAATAAAATATTGATAAACTCTGTTCAGCGTCGAATAAAGGAACAGCAGAAATATAATGTTTATTTGTTACCAAAATTATAAATCTAGAGAAGACAATTGAAATATCTTGTTTCATAATAATTAAGACTTCGAACTCCGGGCTTTACAACATAAAATTATTCGGAAGATAGTACGTAAATCTCACGTCATTTAAATGCAACAATAATTTATATCTAAAATAAAGCGAATGTAAATCTGTAAGTGCTAAAAGTACAACGGAAGTGTGACTCTATGACTCTATAAATCCTATACAGTTAAAGATTGGATTCATATTACTATTATCAAAATATTATTTATTAGCAAAATCTTATGCGTAGTTACTGTTACTTTATAAATCAATTTAAAAGTACTGTGAGAAAGTAGAACAAAACTATCTGACGCAATATTGCAACAGGACAATAACCTCGACAATACAATCTAATGTACGAAACAATTATTTTAAGATAAATAAAAAATTATGAGTTGGTTATCAGATTTACATCGAACTCCTTTTTTGGAGTTTCTGGTTACTTATCGCAATAATTCTAGAATATTAAATGGTAAATGATAATTCAGTTATATGTTAAATAATTGTATTATTTAGCAGGTTTCTAATCCGTAGATTTTATTACGTTGAAGTGTTTCAAGTGTTGTTGCGTAAATAAGTATTCAGTAGGCGTTTTGCTAATCATACTGTCAGCTTTTTTTAGAAGGTTTCTGTAGACTGATGTTGTTGTCTTCTCCTCAGCAGAAGACAAAACATCTTCTTTAGAAAATTGCTGAAGAAACTGACAGCATGATCTATGAAACATCAAGAGAATACTTGTCTACATGTCTAAAAAATACGCTTAACCACAGTTTTTTACTCCATAACATGCTTAAACAGAAAAGGTTGTCTAATTTTAAGCAAGTATTTTGTTGATATTTAACGTAGCTGGTCTTAATATGCGTTTCAGAGGCTTTGTAAGCTGCACATATTGGACTCAGGGCTAGAGCATATTCCGTATAACCGAGCAATTCTAAGCTGAGAAAAAAGAAAATGTAATGAAATTATTGAATAATCTTTGGAATTTTCGACATAATGTCACTTGTATAATATTTTTTGTTAATAAAAATTCTTACCTTTCAAGTTAGCACATGATTCTTAAGGACAGCTTTGACCCGAGCGCCCGAAACCGATTCATCTAGTTATTGCGTCTTTCATACATTTTTGGCAGCAATGTTTGCATGTGATTAGTTACAACATTGATTTAACTAATAAACGTTGGAAAGTCGGTTAATGTTGCCTCAAGGTAAACTTTGAAATTATTTAATCTTTACCAAAATAATTTGTTAGATTACTAAAGCCCAGCACATTGCGTGTTCCTTCAGAACAATGGCACAAAATCATTTGAATTCACTTGGTATTCACTTAGGCAATGGAAGTTATCCAACTGCAAAGTTAGAAGAACATAACAAGAAAGTGATATTGTCAAGGATATTTTCAGAATAGGAGCTAAAAAAGATTTTAGAATTACTCTGACCCTGCGTTTTTATAAAAAAAGGGAGTTAGAATTGCCCAATTAAAAAAAGGTCTGTCTTCGTATGACTATTGTACTATTTCACGAGAAATTGAGAACTACACGCAAAATTAATGGCGTTGATGTTTTATATTGTAAAAAAGGAGAAAGAGTAAGAACAGAAGCAGGGGTATTCCATCGGCTAAGTTACCGAACTATTAAGTATCTTATCTGACAGATGACCCCCGAAGGAAAGCTAAATATGGTGAAAAGATCCCTAATGTTAGTAAAAGACCAACATATTCTCGATTCTATGGCAACGCACAAGCCCACTGTTTACTTTCTTATGCTATTTATAATTCGGAACATTTGATCTACCTGGATTGAAAATGAGCTTGGTATTGATTTGGTAGGACTTGTTTTGAGGACTGATTCGAGTGTCGTTTTCTGCCAGTAATCATGAAGAAGCCATGTTTTGATTGGAGATCATCCGGTTGTCTGTATAAGTAAACATGTTACAGGCATATTTCTCAACTGCTCTATATTCCTTGTTTTGCATCAATTAAAAGGAAATAGAGTGAAACCTCAAACAAAGAGTCTATAATGCAAATACCAACTTAGAGCTAGTTTACAGAGAAATCAGGCGAATATCATCTTTATAAGGAGAAGCAATTAAGTTATTTGTCAAGGATTGGGACAAGAATTTCATTTTGGAGTTTCTGGAGAGAAAACGCATCGAGGTCGTGGATAGAGATCGATTTAAGGAAAAAAAGAAAGATATCAACGTTCCTGCTTGGAAGAATGTTACTCTGGAAGACATGAAGCAAATTCTGACAGATGCTGAACCATTGAACACTAAAGACACCTCACACTTCATTTAAAGGCGCAGCAAGTATCAACATTCTGAAAAAAACAAAAAGTGCGGACAAACGTCAAGTGTTGATTTTGGCCAAATAAGCCGGGACACATGAAGCACTGTGAAGATGTTACAAGTAAAATAGAGTCGCCATCTCGTTTTCCAGTATCTAGATACTCACTTACTTAAGCTTCCCATGTATCTCCGTTCAATAAAAATAAGTTTTGAACCTAAAGAACATGTACTTTCATCGTAAAAGCAGCAAATTTGTAGATAATTTATTTGGACGATTGGTTTTGTCAGTTAGAACTGCTAGTAGCTGAATAAATACAAAACTGATTCATCCTTGTCCATGTATTTATACGTCATTAGTTAGGTTTGCTGCTAGAAATTAATACAAGTTTTAACGATTTGTCATGTTTAAATACGTGTAGAATACGTACGAAATCATCCACGGTTACGTAAAACATGCTAATACAAATATTTTTTCAATATAATGCAGTGTTCCCGCTCAATCAAAAGGATGTGATAAGCTTTATCGCATATGTTTCCGTCGATAGCCAACACGTGCTCTTCTTCTTCTATAGTTGTCATGCTTTGTAATCTTGTGGTATTATTTTTTAACGTTTTATATTTGAGAAGGTACATATATATTTTTATATAAGACTTTTGATTAACCGCGACATTTTGAAAATGTACAGAGTGTTCGGTTCCTATTTAGCCAAACGAAAACTCAACTATACAGATGTGCAACATAAATTAGCTATATATGTACATTCAACATTGCTTCCTAAGCCAACTAAAGACTTTTGAATATGGTTCTCAATAACCATCTTTTTCGGAATATCTTCAAAACGGTATCATCTACAGAAATGAAACTTGGTACATTTAATAACATCAAAATTACCAATTTCTTTTTATAATAATAATAAATTAATAAGAGAAAATTACAATTAGTTCACAATATGCAAACTAAATGAATTATTTAGAGAACAGATACGTTTAACAGTGAAAAGTAACAAAAAAAACAAAAATCTACAAAAGATTCACAAAGACCACGGATTCATTCATTAATGCTTCTATTATTTCCAAAGTCATTAGTGTGTTGACGTAAAGCTGCTCGCGAATTTCTGTTGGTGCGGCATAAACCAACAATTTCAGGTGTCCCAATATACGAGTACAAAAATCAGGACTTGGGTTAAGGGAACTTGTTGGCTAGGTAGCGAGTCCTTCTCTTCCAATCCAGTGCTTCTTATAAGTGGTATCAAGAAATTGATGAATATTTATGTCAAAATGTGCAGGATATTCATCATGCACAAACCATATAGTTTGCCTAATATTTAAAGGAATATCATCTAAAAGACCTATAGTAAATAAAGTATTTTTAGAATCATGAGGTCATTTTTCCCCACTTGAATGACTAGACAAATGTTTACACCAAACCTGTGCTGATTAGTCTCTTGTGTTTCAAGATACCAACATATGAATAATGTTGTGCATTGTACATTTCCGTCTTGAGTAAAAATAGTTTCGTCATAAAATAAAATGTGGGACAAAAAATGTGGATTTTTTTAATTTCGCACAGAGGAAATTTATTCAAGCAGTAAAATTACGTTTCAACATAGCGTAAGTTTTTGTGTAAATGAAACGGGTACAAAGTTTCCTCCAGACAGATGTTGGGCTAATTTGCGGTTACATTGCAGTGGCTCTATGATCGCTAATTTTAGAATTGTAAATGTTGATCGATTAGCGTGCCTTCGTTTTGGAAAATTTTCGCCGCATTTGCATATCGCGGGTCGAGTATTAGAAATTAGGAATTTTGTCATAAACTAGATCCATATCCGCATATTCTCCATCAAGCAAACAAAATTAACAATTACCTTGTTTGACGTTTAACTCACTTTTGTTTTTATATTATCCTTTTTTTGTAAATTGTCAAAGGTCACTCCGATTTGAAAAACTATAAAAATGGCGTAATGTAACACAAAAAATTTAAATCATTAGTATCACTACTAACCTCGGAATAACTAGTTGGTACTACTCTTGTAGTAATTATAGTCGTTATCCGATGGATATACAAAATTCCGAATCTTATGTCTAGTATTTTCAACGTCTTTTTTATCTGAGGTGGGCTTGCAAGCGGTATCGCTTATCTAATTACCACTGCAGCTTTTGCCACTGCAGTCTTTTGTTTTTGCAAATGTGTTTCCATCCGTGTAATGGTTGAGAATTACATATCTTCCCTCTCTTGCAGCAGAAAGAATACATGTAACTCATCATCGTCGTGAATCACTCATGGAAACTAAACTTAATATCCTTATCATAATATTAGCACAACACATACTTTGAATCCAAGTGCTTCATTTAGTTAAGCTGCATTGAATATGGTGGCAAGAAAAATTAAAAGTAAAAGGAATAGGGGAAACAGACCAATGATGACCAACAATAAATCTCTTACATTTGAGTTTAGCAGTAAATTGGCTTGGTATAACGACCGCTTGTACGTTTATATGTCAGCCAATGAAGTTAGACTTGCATTGGATAGTTAGTCTACGAGTATACAGGAAGATAAAAAAATGTGTCTTGTTTTTTCAATTTTCAAAAGGCAATAAACTTCATATCACGTTATGAAGAGAGATATGACGTACATAAGTATGTGGTACTACCTTCATTTTGCTTAAGTATTGCTTTGATGATGTACAGTAGAACATTATGCCGTCATGAGGATAAATAATAACTACATTAGAAAATGGAATGAACCGTTATTTTCCCCAGAAGAAATATGAAAATGAGATGATAGACAATGTTTCTCTTAGTAACATTTTGTTGAATACAGAGAAACTTCACAAGAAAACAAAGTCCTAGTTGAAATATGTTACAATACGCAGATGTGTGGGTAATGAGACTGCTGATGGTCTTGCAAAAAAGGCTGACATTCCTAAACTAAAACAATCAAAAAAATTCATTACTTTTTCAGCCACTAAGTCTAAATTTCTGTTGGATTTGGAGATATTTTAGAACCGCCAGGGCTTTATTCGGTCACTACCGCGCTCCGAAGAATCACCTCAAGAAGATGGATGTGTTGGATAATGATAAATACCTATTCTGTTCCGAACATAGTAAAATGACGGAACATATTATGTGAGACTGCGTGGCGGTGGCCTAAGAAGATCCTAAACTTCTTTAGAAGTTTGGAGATTAATTGGGACTACCAGATTAAGGGTATTTACAGTAGATTTTAGATAAAATATTATAAACAGAAACTATACTAGAATTGTTATTATGTTTTTTTTTATATTTTATATCTGTTCAAATACCTAATTGACTCACTGTAGTATAAACAATGTAACACATCATAAATAGTCTTGCACTAATTTCTGTTTGCTTTTCTGATGCATAATTCAAACATGAACCTCTTGATTTACAAAATTTAGGGCTCAGTTTTGCTTAATACTCTGAAACACGTTGAATTTCTTCAGAACTAAACGTTTCAAATGAAATTAAAATTCATAAAATTATCCGTCCTAAATGGAATGTAACTTAAACAAAGTGAATAACCGCGCTAAATATATTCACATCCTACCGCTTAGAGCAGGTACGCGCAAGGTTAACCCTCAGTTCCAAAACGAGTCGCGTACGCTTCCAGAAATCGGAACCCCATCGACGGGCTGTAAAAATAAAAAAAGATAGTTTCGAAGAAGGGCGACGAACATCACGAATATCTTGGCCGACGAACGATTCGTCTAAATTGTCGACGATGTATATGTGGAAAAACTCACCCGAATCAACAGAAGCCAGAGAATCTATAAATGTTCTGGAGTATGACGGAACATTTTCAGTTCGTTTTAAAGTTCGCGGTAGCTTGGTCGTGCGAGTATAGTTGTGCGTTACGTTTTTGTTTCGTTCCGTTCAACGGCCTACTTGTTTAACCGTAGAAGTTCGAGTAAATTCGGCTTCCTGGTTTTTGGGATTAGTTGCGTGTGAAGTTGTATGTAAGTTGTGATCGATGATCAATTTATGTTTTTTGTACATTTATCGATATTACGGCCAAGTTCAGAGCAAAGAAAAAAATAGGTTAGCGTCTATTAATCGGGACGTGTACGAATAGTCTAGCTCTTGAGTATGTAAGTTACCACGTGGTTATTATAAAGAAAGTTAATTTTCTCGCACAAATACGGCATTTAAATAAAAGTACCAATTCTAATACACATGTTAATGATAATGCCAAAAATATTTTGGAATTTTATGTTGTATTTGGATGATCCAATATTGATTAAAATTGTGTGATCTATTTTAAACTTTAAATAAGCAAATTTATACACTGATTAAAAATAAACACAAGTACATCGTACCTTTTTCTCGTGTATACTAGATGTTAATGTAAGTTAAAGAAAATTAACGATCATAATTTTAAGCTCTTAGTAGGTAATAGATTTAATAATTTAATCTTGCTTTTAGATTCGTATGCTATCGTCAAACGGAAGTTAGATTACTGTTAGTTTTATTGATATTTTCCACGATGTTGTATACATGTGTATAATAAATATGAATGATGTTTTCGCGTTTAGTTTCAGGCACATTTGTTACGATTTGATTTGAAAAGTTGTGCAATTTGCAATCCATTATTAATATGTTAGATGTAGAAGCTTCTGAATGATGTAAATGTAATTAGCTAATTAGTAACTCAACTCGAGGTTATTATTTTTCAGACAGTTCACAAATAAGTTTCCTTTTTTATTAAACATCTTAGACATAAAGAATTACAATTTAAATATGTTGTTTAAATGGTTGTGGTATCGTAGCGATGTTGAAAGTTTTTCTTAGTAAAATGTTGTACAAGTACGTGCACTAAATTTATATCGTTGGTATTTACAGCATTACAAGTCTCGCAATGGAAATGCATCTTTAGAAAGTGTTCACGTATTATTCTTACCATGCTTGCTTGCAGTTTATCATCTTGCATTGCAAAAATATATTAGTGTTATAACTTTTGCTGCATTCACTTGCGAATTAGAGCAAACATTATGTAGTGATTGTCGATATATGTGGACTAACTGCTCAAATCATTAATATCTTAACTTTTAATTGGATTAACATATGTATTGTATACAGTTTGTTATTAAAATTACTAAAAAAAAAAAAAACTAAAGGTAACTATATATAGCCGCAGGTACAAATATTGTTTCAAATCGATCTAAGTTGGATAATGATATACAGTTAGTCACAGTGAAAATGGTCCACCTAATATTGCAGGTTAATTTGTTGTAAAATCTGCCTGAATTATTTTCACATTAATATGTGTAATTTCCCCTCAAAGCGAGGATGGTCGTAAGTCATTCCTAACATTTCTAAACATTTGTTATGTTTTGGCGTAGGCACGCTTTTGGTGAGTACTTTAGCTGCCATGTATGCAGTAAGAATATGCCCAACTTTTACCAAATTATTTTGGATTGGATCTCGCATTAAATATTGTCTGATGTCTATGTTTGGTTCTTGTGTGAAAAATGGGATTTTCAGCAAGTTTTAAGGCTCCCATATTGTCACCAAGAATAGTTATGTCCGCCAAGTTTTTCAAGTTCAACTCATTTAATAACTTCGGTAACGTAAGTGTATGGCTTCTTTGGCTGCTTCAGTTAAAGCCATATATCCAGCCTCAGTAGAGCAAAGAGCAGCCGTCCGTTGCTTTCTCGCATTCTATGAGATTGGCATACTACTAAGAATGAAGACGTATCTGGTATAGGATTTTCTGTCGTCTATGCATCCTCCTTAATCCGCATCTGCAAATCCTCTTACTTACAATGTTGACTTTTTCCAATGTTGTGTTTTGTAACAGGAACATATAACAATTCCATCTAGGGAACATCTTTCTCCACTTCTGTAGTAAAATTATTAGATTTGCCGAGTTAGATTAACTTCTAAAGGAGTTACAATTGGTTTGCAATCACTAATATTATGCCGCCTTAATAAATCCTTTATGTATCCTGACTGTCGTAGATGAAATCTTTGATCTAATTTCTTGAATTCTGTATCTAAACAATAACTGATTTCTCCTAAATCTTTAAAATCAAATTCTTTTGACAAACGATGACTTAAATTCGTAATATCGTTATCGTTCTTTGATGCAATGATTCTGTCACATACATAAGTAGCAATCAAGATTTGCTACTCTTCCGATTTCTGAATTGTCATTACTGTCGATTCTAATATCTTACAATTCCGTCAATAGCTTTGGAGGTTTCCTCTTCTAGGGTTCCATTCAGGCAGCCATGGAAACCAATAATCGTATGAAGCTTTGATGAGCCACGCGAGCAAATAATGTTTGATTGAAATGGATTACAGGTCGCTGTGAAAAATCTTGTGCCACCAAACGAGCTTTTCGTTTTTCCAAAGTACCATCCGCATTGTATTTGTTCCTCAGCACAATTCGGCTCCCTATTACTTGTTTGTTCATGAGTCTTTGCATAAGTTCCCATACATTGTTTCTAAAAATCGATTTCATTTTTTCTGCCATCGGCATCGCTTTGTCTCATTCATTCATATTAGGACGTGTTATGGCTTGCTCCAAAGGAACTTTTGATATAAATACCAAATCATCTGCCTCAATTAAACTTATTTCATCCAAGTTTACCTTGAATCCTTTTGGGGTCTTCCCCTAGATTTTTCAGTTCAGTTCAGTAGAATATACCACGTGTTAAGATTAATACCTTTATTCTAAATAATACTTTTTGAGTATGATTACAACTACTGTCACTCTCATCAGTTCATGGATAACACGACCGGCAAATCTTGCATCGTATAATGGTATACTAAAATACGTAATTCACTAACAATATTTTACACAATTATTCTTCAATTGCATGTTTGACTTCTCTTACAGCACCAAACTTGTGCTTGCGATCATTATCCTGATAAAGAGTAAATGTATCCAAAATACCTAATGTTTTTGCACTTTGTTTGACATTTTTCTTTAATATGCCTCGATAAATTGAATATTACCGACTATGCCGTCGACATGCGACCCAACAACATTAGCGATCCTCCTATGTGTTTTATGGTTTTCTTCTTTGGTTTTAGCTGCTCATTTGATTTAAGCCATACTTTTACTCGTCCATCCGACCCAAATAAGTTTATTTTTGCTTCATCTGTATACAAAACGTTTTTCCATAATGGGATATCCTTTCCTATATCCTCGTCCACGAATGGGTCTCTTATTGTCCTTTCTCTTCGCTGATATACGCTTTTTTTCTAGTTATACGTCCATGCACTTCATTTCTCCGCGATACTCTTCTACGATTTTCGGGATAAATTTTTTTCCACAGGTTTTGTTCTACTTCTTTGTTGGTACGCTTTTTTCCGGATCCTTGTGTATTTGTTTTAAAATCCATCGTTCGTGTCCTTCCATAAGAATCTCTTTAGAGTGCGTTCTGCGTTTATTGGATTTTTTATCATCAGTTGATTTTTTTATTATCTACATACACAGGAAAATACAACCGTATAATGACACACTATAATACAAATTTCTCGCGAAACTACGTATTTTTACAGCTGAACGATTCTGACTGTAAACTATTATTCAGTTACGAATACGTGCATTTAGTTAACCGTATATGAAGTCAAAATACAAATGTTTTTATGTAGTATATGTGCTGTGCTACAACATAATGAAAATAGAGTTTGTTACCATTAGTTGTGTATTCGATATTTCTTGATTATTTCAACCAACATATGATGACAAAAATTCTTGCGGCTGCAAATATACAATTTCATGAACATAGTTTTTATTTTCTACCAACCAACGCATCTGAACTTGCAGTATTCTTATTGACGAATACGACGAAATACTTTGTAAACCATTTTCAGGATTCGATTGTATACACTACATTACTAATTCATTTGATTGATATTGTTAATTCCACGTTCAGTAGTGGTAGCTTTCCTGACAAAAATAAGTTGCAAAAAGTGGTATCCTTGTATAACAAAGGTTGTAGAACTATGATTGATAATTATAGACTCATGTCTGTTCTACCTTCTTTCTCGAAGGCATTATAGAAAAAGTCATGATCTCGCATCTATTGGACTTTTTTTGGTCTGGATCTATATTTTCCAGTTCTCAGTTCGGTTTTTTACCCTAAGTGTTCGTATGATAGAGCTATATACATATATAAGCCTTAACGTAATAATTAATGAAATTTATAGTAAAATGAAAACCAACGGGCCTATTTAATTTAAGTGAGGCATTCGATTCCATAAATCATAAAATATTATGTGAGCAGTTGGATACATATGGATTTCGTGGTGCTGCTCTGGATCTTTTATCTGGAAGGCCTCAAATAGTAACTCTGGCCGAGTGATGTAGCAAGAACTAAACTTCAGTGTAGCAAGCAACGGAACTGATCTCAATTAAGTCTTAATTCTGGTAAGACTGGGCTTGTAGACCTAGTACTATTGCAACTACTTTGAGATCAGCAATGATCTAAATAGCATACCCGACAGGAACAATCCTACATATAAAAGGACAGTTTTTAAACTCAATTTCGAAATATCCATAAAAAGACGCCATTCTTTTGATTCATGTTTGTAACCTAATGCTAGCACTACATTGTGAAAATGATAAAACCGTTTTTGGTTTAAAACTACTGAGTTTATAACTTGGGATCGCGAACTAATGCATGCATTTCTAATTAATTTATTCGAAGTGACATGTCTTCTAGAGATGGCAAGCAGTTTTCATCTGTGTACAAAAAACCTGAAATATCTTATTCTGCTTCTATATCGTTTTTGGTTCGAAATATCGATAGGAGTTTGTGCTGCTAAAGCATCCTAACAAGGAACCGAAGGAGCGAGAAGGATACGTAATTTTATTCTTATTTTTGATGAAAACTCAGAGATCTTAGTACAGCAAAAGTAACAGTCAGTCGACTGATTTTTTTCCTTATGCTAAATCATAGCCCTAGCAAATGACATAACACTACTCTTATCATTTAACCAGCTTCTCAAACTTACAGCCCTGCTGTTTTTTAGTACTCCATCTCTATTGACATGTTAGATCATGGCAAAGAGTTGTATCAGCCATGAACCTTCTTAGGGATATTACATTTACGGCAGAGTTGAAGTAAACCATTTTTCTGCTTATTTGTTATGCATCATAATGGCTTTAAGTAGATACTTTTCTATTTATTAGACGGCTTTTGCCAAAGAAATGAACTTCTTGGTGCTTAGAGGAGTAAAATTATTCAAATTTTATTCAAATTATCATGTCTCCAAAATAACAAACTGTACTTAATGTATTTGTATTAAAGTAGGACCAGTAAATCTTTCGAAGGGTATGGGATAAATGTTTGTTGTGCTTCTTATGTAGTGGAACAATTTTCACGGTTTTAAACATATATGGACATAAATCTATTTCCATGCAAGAGTTAAAGATATGTCCAAGTGTAGTGCCAATAAAATCGGATACCAATTTAATTGTTGTGATTGGAATACCATCATTACCAGTTGCCACAATATTAACAATCGAGCTTAAATATTATATGTTTAATTGCTGAAATTATAGTTGTATATAAATATAGTAAGTGTTCAATATTATTTTCAACACAACGTAATTTATTTCGCCTACTCTGAGTAACCGGAAGAATATTTTGGGATACTGATTGTCACGTTAATGTGTAATTGCAGCTCAGAATGCTAATTTCCCAATTACAGCATGTATGTAGATCTAAACAATTCAAATTTGCTGCTTAGTTATATTCACATAGTTGGACAGATTATCTTTGAGATAGCAATATATTCTACGTAATATAACAATTCATAAAAGTAGTTAAGCGTCAAGCGTGGATTATGCGGAACAGACGCAAATCACTCATTCTTATAACAAAAGAAATTAAGGGCTAATAAACCAAATTAAAGTTTTCATGAACATTTATCCTATAACAAAAAAGTCTGTATAAAGATGTTATACTTACTACACTATATGTACAGCATCGCTCTTAAAGATGAAGTGAAAGCTATAGCATATAAATGATTAGAGATATAAAGGTTGAAACAAAGTACGGAACCAAGCAAATATCTTTAAAACAACAAGGAGATTGATGTCATTTTGCAGGGAAGTACTCCGAAGACATTATTTTAATTACTAGTTTTTTAATTGGAACTACTTTATTAACATGAGACACTTTGTATATTTGTTGAGATTATATTAGATAAATTCAAATTCATACTGCGCTTAGTACAATTTCCTGTAATTCCCAAGTTTGTTGACAAATGCCTGGGACACCTTTTCCAAGACGAATTAATTCATATTCACTGATTAGTCTTTGTCTCAATTCTTGCAACGTAGTTGGTCGTCCAATGTAAACACGTGATTTTCGGTGACCCTATTCGAGAAAATCTAAGAAACTCAAGTCTGAAGAACGAGCAGGCCACTCTATGAAATTACATAGCATTCAAATTCCTAACTCGTCTATCACACTGAAGATGTAATCCATCGTTTTGCAAAAGAGTGTTGATGCATCTGCTCATTCTGTTGAGGTCTAGAGTGCATTCGTAAAATCTACCGGTAGCGCCGACAGTGTATCCAAATGGAATACTACCGTTCGTAAACTCTGGGTATCACCTCGATGTTACCGTGCCAGTTACATTTACGAACACAGGTAGTTAGAAAAAGGTATTTCTCTTGTTACCGAGCTCTAAACATCGGTAAAAATCGTCCCGCATGCATCAACACGCAGTCTTCTACAACGTTCTAAAACTACAATACACGGTACTCACAGGGTAAGTAAAAAGGACGATCAGCTGAGTCCCTTGGAGTTCTCTTCTCTTCACCTTACCCGGAATATACGAACGCACCCCTAGAAATAATAACCAGTGGGCAAATTTGAGGTTAGGAAGTAAATTGGCTGTCAAATGATGAAATGTCAAGAATTGAGCTGTCATCTTTTGACATTTATTTAGTAAAAAGTTGGGAAACTTTAACCATGGAACGCTACACTCTTGAACAAAGAATTTTAATTGTGAAAATTTACTATCAAAATGGTGAAAATTTACTGTATCACTTCGTAAAATTCGAGCAGCTTTTCCTCGTAATCAGACTCCTTCTGAGACCGCTGTGCGTAATTTAATCGCTAAATTCGAGGCTCACGGTACTGTTGCTGACAATAGACCAAAACAATACGCTCGTAGTGATGCAAACATAGCCGCTGTACAGCAAAGTGTTGAGAATAAACCTGGAACATCAACTCGTCGACGTTCGCAACAATTGGGCACCACCACAGGCACTTTGCGCAACATTTTGTATAAAGATCTTCATCTTCATGCTTATCAAGTTCAACTCGTTCAAGAATTAAAACCGGCCGACCGTCGAACGTTTGTGAATTGGCTGTTTGAAAAACTGAACGAAAACAACGCAACAAAATCATCTTTAGTGATGAGGCCCATTTTCAATTAGGCGGTTATTTAAACAAACAAAATTGTCGCATATGGGGCTCACAAAATCCATAAACAGTCCTCGAAAAACCATTACATCCAAAGAAAGTGACGGTATGCTGTGGTTTATGGTCAGGCGGCATCATCGGCCCATATTTTTCGAAAATCAGCAAGGAAACGCCGTCACGCCGAAGAATTTTGGTTTCTTGCAGCCTACTGCTTACTAGTTGATTTCTTGTACAGCAAACTTTACAGGATTGAAGATTCTAGATGCGGCTATTGTACTTGTATTGTATGCACATATTTGTACTTCTTCCATTGGTTTGTCATTTGTGTTCTCAGTTAGTAAGTAAATAGTAAGAAGAAGTATAAACATACAAAATCGAATTCGCTCAGTAAAATAGTCAATATTTCAGGGACCTAAAATAAATATGTTCCTATAAACATGGATCCTACTTCTTTAAAACACACTAGTTAGGTTTTATAATTTTCAAAAATACCGCCAGTTGCGTCAGCTCTTTGATTAATATTTCTGGTCGGTCTGTTAAAACTTGCCAGCCTGTTTCTTGTGCTGAATTAATTATACGGTGTAATAATGCATCTCTAGTGTCTACTTTAGTTGCGTATACTAAAGATTTAAACCAGTCCCAAAGACAATAATCCAGAGGATTAAGGTCTGGCGATCTAGTTGACCAATTATGTGAACCATCTCGACCAATCCACTGGCTTGGGAAGGTGTCAAAAAATATTATTTGTAGATTGTAGTATGCACAGACTCCCTCATGTTGTAAGCACATTAAGTGGAACCATCTTTTAATAGGTCTAGCAAATGATTTTGTAGAAAATTTAAGTATGCTTGTCCCATAAGATGACAATCACATATAAACGGGCCCATTAATTGACGGTTTTACATGCCATTGTTCATTGTTAAGATTATTGAATAGTGAATTGTGCTTTGTCGGTGAATATAATTGTATCCTTAACGCAAGATCTCCATCTTGCAAATGTTGAACAGTTGAACTATGTAGTTGTAAATGAAATGGATGTAAGCAGTTCATGTAATGGTTCCTCCAAGCAGACGATAGCGTAATTTGAAATGTATCTGTAATTCGCCTTGCGTTGATGCTTGGACCATTTTCGACGGCATTAAGGATAGCCTCTTCTTGCAGACTTCCGTTCAGATACAATTCTCGTACTAGGAAACACTCCCGGCAGTGGTAAGAATTTGGATAAATATTTCATAAAATATTTACCCCTGTATTTCTGTAACGGTTGAGAATATGATCAATATTTATAAGAACTTTTATGTTTATTTTGGGTCCCAGAATACGTACGAAAATCAGCAAGGAAACGCCGTCACCGTGAATTCTCTGAGCTCCCAAACCATGATAACCGATTCTTTGTAGCCACAATTGGATAATGTTGACATCAGAGACCTTTGGTTTTAGCAAAACGGCGCCACAAGCCACACAGCCGACCAAACAATTCAGTTATTGGATGAGAAATTTCCCGGTCGAGTAATTTCTCGATTTGGCGATGTCAGCCTCGTTCTTGTGATTTAACGCCGCTGGATTATTTTCTCTGGGGCCATTTGAAAGACCGGGTTTACGTGAACAAACCACAAACAATTGACGCTCTGAAAGATGAAATTCGGCGCTGTATTGACGAGGTAAGCGAAGCTTTGTTGCAAAATGTGGTTTAAAATTTTGTGAAAAGAGCGGACGTCTCCCGACGTGCTAGAGATGGACATTTGCCCGACATCATATTCCATTATTAATTCCCATATTTCTACTTTACATTGGTATCAATAAAACTGAATTTGTCAAAAAAAAAGTGTGTTTTTAAGCCAATTTACTTCCTAACCCGAAATTAGCCAACCCTGTAGGTATAGTTATTCAGTAGATCCAAATAATTATTCCCATTCAAGTTTTCGTCTATAAAAAAGTGGACTTATAAGTCTATTTGTTATAATTCCCAACTAGACATTCAACTTTTATGAATGCGGACTATGGGCTTTGTGTATCAATTGAGAATTCTCATTTGACTAATACGTTAAAGTACGACGATTAACTGTTCCATATTATTTGCAAAACTTTCATCGTTATTACAAATTCTTCATCATTCATTCACAAAACTTCAACCGCCGGTTAAAATTGAATAGTACTTTCCTTTTTTGAATAACTCCTTTATAGATAGTTGAGATATATACTGGTTTAGTAGTAAGTTGTGGTAGATATTCCAGGCGACTCTTTTAATTTGGCGATGTTTGATTTTATAGCTTTAGCAGTCTAAGGTCTTCCAGTTTTTTGGCAAATTTTTAACCATCCCGGTTAAATTAAAATAAGAGTTTTAATAATCGCTGAACCTACTATAAGGTTTCTTTTAGGATACAAAATCATTAAGAGGACACATTTCTTCATGAGTTCTAACACTATAAGTAAAACCAATCATAATTAAAATTTTAATTTTATTTTCTATCGTACTGTTAGTAATGATGTGAAATAAATAAACTTGATTCTATTTCGATGGTATACGTTTATTTTTATTAATACATAAAAAAATGCGTACAAGAGTGTTAAGTAAATGCAGCTGTAAAGCCAAGCGACCAATTTGAAATGTCATCATAGTGTAATAATATTTTTACATTCTCTAATTTTAGGTTTTTAATTTGGTTGGTTATAAATAGGTACCATTAATCACAATTTCAGTACAGCGTTTTCAGTTGTACGCAAAATTGAAAGAACAACAAAAATTAACTTCAAGGGGTAGTAACATCGAAAAACTTTTTGAGATAATCGTAATTTATTGCATATAGAATGTTTGCAGCTGATAAAGTTTGATTTGTATACAACTGCAGATTTTATGGGAGCTAATTACGTAATATATTGACTTATTTGATTTGATATATTACCAAAATATTTTATTTAAGGTCGCGAACATTATAAATGTTGTGACAGTTTGTTAGTTTACACTACTAGTCTTCATAAATCATCTAATAGATTTATACAAGCGACACACGTTTATTGCCAATAGTATTGCAAATATAAATGTAAAATATGTGTATTTGCTGTATTTTGAAGTAATTCGTAATTTTTGTGAACAATACAAATATAATACATAATAATTATATAAATTCATTACTACAGATGTAAACGCTTTCTAATATATTTAAGTAGACTGAATGGTATGGAATTTGGCACAAATATAAAATAGCAAGCGTGTTAATAGTACCTGCAAATATTCTAAAAAATCGCCCTGTATATGATTAATGATTACGTTACCATTCTTTTCAAAGTAATAACTTAATTAATATTAATTAAGGAATTATGTGCTGGTATTTGAGCTGTCATTTGTTTGGCAAATAGTATCTTTCATAAGATCCACCGCTGAAAAAATACGTACAATGTGTGAGTTTATTTATAGTTCGGAAGTTATAATTCTATTCTATAATATCTTCGTAATGTAACAATATGGGATACTAGTTTATTTTTTATTTTCTAGCACCCTTTATTATTATGATTATATACAGGCTGTCCACTTAGTACGTGGAAGTATAATATCTTTAATAAGAGAGATAATTGAATCTTTTTTCGTTTCATGTGTCTAGTTTTCTCCTTTCAATTTCCTCCAGATGGAAAGCAACTTTTTTTTCAAATTTGCGATGTTGCGGTAACCACCTGCTCGGATATCTGGTATTTATATGTTGTGTAACCTGAAACAATAATAATAATAAAGAATAAATACTGAATTCATGAACAAGATTCGAATAATGTAAAATGCAAAGGAGTACCATCATGCTGAAATCAATGTCGATCACTAACATCTGGGGGATTATTTCTTAGCGGCATATGTGTATGTTGTGCCAAAAATGCAAGTCCATATCTTTAGTTAAATTGTGTTTGAAAAAATGTACCTTAACAGTATGTTGTCTTTATATTCGCTAGACCACATGTTTGCTTTAAAACGCTGTTTTAATTGTCTACCACCCGCAATAGTCTGGGGGTTTCATCTGTATAAGGGTGGGTTTATCAATGTGAGGATAAAAGTGTTAGGTAAGTAACTGACAGATATTGCTAACTGACAGATAAAATTTAGCAACTACAATGCTTTATATTGCAGATTCTTCTGTTTAACACTCAATAAACGTTTCATTGTAATTTTCTTAGGAATAAAATTTTATCTGAAAGTTAATTTATTTATTCTCACACTGATAAACCCACCCTAATTGTGATAATTACGTTGGTTGGTTCTTCGTATATTTAAGATTGATGATTTGGTCGTGAATAAAACATTGGCAACAATATTTTTCTTCGTGATTGTTTTTCCGGTGGGCATTCACAAAACCACAAACGCTTTCCTATATACAAGTCTGATATTAATTGGTGGTACACTTAGCGGTAAAGTTGAAACTGTCAATAATTACATAATTAGGACAACTCGATTTACGGAGAATTTTGAGTTATAGGAGTCGAACTAGAGATGTTTGGCTGTATCCAGGGCCGCCGCTACCATGTGTGCGAAGTGTGCATTGCACACGGGCGGCCGAAAATAAGGGCGGCCAAAGCTTCTATAATAATAACGATTTTTATTATTTTAAGCAATTTGTATTTTATTTTTGTTTTATTTATCAATTTATTCTTCAGAGTTTAAATAGAAATACAACATATACATACATCATATTTAAAACTTTGTAATTGCTCATTTTTCCTGAGTCAAAGTTAACACTAAAACCGTTGTCGGAGACACGATGAAAAAGTCACATCGATGCAATCAGACCGTTTAACAGCCAAATAGGCGATATATATGATGCTTTAGAGAAAATAGAAGATGATAATAATCGAGATATGAACACTAGAACCTTAGCAAAATCACTTAAAATAAAATTCTTAAATTCAAATTCATGTGTTGTGTTACGATATGGTATGAAATTTTAGGTAAAATAAATGTGGTTAGCAAAATCCTGCAGAGTCCAAAATTTGATATAAAATCGTCTCTAGACGCACTTAATAATTTAAAGAATTATTTCATTACTAAACGTTCTGATAATCATTTTCAAAGTTTTTTATGCGAATCTAAAGAATTAGCTACAAAAGCTAGTATTAAGGAAGAATTCCCAGTTTGCCTGTTCAGGGGTTAGAAGGAAAAAGAGGTATTTTGACTATGAAGGAACTGACGAGCCTTTAATATCCCTTGAATTGTCGTTTAAGTAAATTTTTACTATACAATTTTGAATGCCACTATTACTGCAGTTGAAGAACGATTTCAGTCGCTTCAACAACATACGGGCATTTTTAATGTAATACATATATGATATAACCGAAATAAAAACGGATAAACAACTTAAAATGAATTGCCATAAAATTTTCAAGCCCATACAGACAAGAACAATTCAGAAAGTGACATTAGTGAACACAATTTATATGAAGAAATTAAAGTAATTCAACCTTATTTTTCAACAGAAAGAAGTCCTAGTGATACTCTTGAATATATTTATAATAATAATCTCTTATCAATGTTTACAAATTTAGCCATAATAACATAAATAATCCTTACTCTGCCAGTGACGGTAGCTACTGGTAAACGATCGTTCTCAAAACTTAAAATTATTAAAAATTACTTGCGATCTTCGATGTCTCAAGGTAAACTCCCTGCTTTACCCATGTTATCTATTGAACATGAGGCTTGTGACACATTGGATATAAAAAACATAGTGAAAAAATTGTCGGAAACAAAAGCCCGAAAAGTTCGTTTTTAATAGATACGTTCTGATTATTATTAGTGTTATTTGTATTTATTTTAATTCAACTTAAGTTTGTACATATTTGGAAATATTTGGACATTTTTGCTCTAGTAAGTTAAAGATATTGATGATATGTATAGTAGTATAGTGACTTTACTGTTGCTGTACTGGCTTCAAATGAGTAAGTAGGTACCTATTTATTTTATTAATAAATGTGTAAAGTTTGCAATTCTTTATTTATGTCTGTATGTCCCATACAGGATAAGAATATCTGAAATATGTTACGTCATATAATTGTTGTTTGAGTTAGGTAATAGAAAATCATTACCACACTACTAATCTAATGAGGCGATTATGTAAATTACAATCACAATATTTATACATATTTTGCCAGCGATATCTAACCGTAACTATTATATTTGGGAAAATTTTAACATTCTCAAATGTATGGGGCGGCAATTATAAAGTTGCACACGGGCGGCAGGCACCCCAGCGGCGGCGCTGGCTGTATCTTGTAACAAATGTAACACTCTCGTCTTGTGACTTTCAAAACTTTGTAATGTGTAACTTGAAGATCAGATAAAAATTCAACCGGTGGGTGGTCAAACGATAATTTTCAGTTTTGTGTGGTCTAGAGACACGAGACAATAAGTTCTATTATTTTCAGCGTTTGACCACCTCTCGAAATTTGTGAAAAATGCGACGCAAGAGGTTATGACATTATCTGGGTTTGATGTCATTTCATTGGAGATGTGAACTTGTTTTTTTCATTTTTTTCGAATATTTTTAAGGTAAAAAAAAATTATTTGGTGGCCAATCATGGTCAAACGTTGGTCAATCCTATACTGCAACAAAATTTTAGTGTTTGCAGTAAAAAAAAAATCGAAAAAATTGAAAATTTTGAAACTGTGAAGGGTGGTCAAACATGGTCAAACGATGGTCAATCGTATCCGATGAACAAAATTTCTATATTGGCTACTTTTAGCATTTTCACCATTAGACCCCAAAATATGGGTATAGCGGCTGTAGCCTAAACAAAAGGTGGTCAATCGAAATCGCTGGTGGTCAATAGTGGTCAATAAATGGTCAATCCCTTCCAGCATTTTTGTCAATTTTTGACCACTTTGTGATGCCAACTTCGCGGACCTGCCTTTACCTATTATGTATTCAAATGTGTTTTGCCTTCTAAGTATCAAAATCATAGCTGCAAAATTTTACACATTCTGGTCTGGAGATACATCGAATACAAAATGAAGCTGGAGATAGGCAGAAGTATTTCTGAATTTTCTAAGTGAATATCTGCTTCTTGCTAATTGCTGTGTTTATTTATTAAGTATATTCTAGACACGTTAAATAATACACAAAAATATATTAGTCAAAATGACTCGACATTCTAATTGACATGTCATTCTGTAACTTGATATTAATAGTAACTTAATACAACAACTACAACACACGTTTTTTCTTTTTTTTTAAAGAAACTATATACGTATATAACCTTATCCTACAATAAAGTCTTTTAGTGACAGGAGCTGACAGGATTAGTTGAAGTTTCAGATTATTCAATATTGTTAAAGTTAAAATCATCATAAAGCATTGAATTTGTTTTTCGTTCAAAGATTAATTTGGTCTTCTTAAGAAAAATCCTATTTCTCCTATATCTGTTTCCTTCTTGGTCTTCTACAATGTATGAGCGGTCATTGCATCTTTGTATCACTCTTCCTTTCTTCCAGCCCTGTTTACATTGAATTAAAATGTTATCATTAACATGTAGATAAGGTAAATTCCTGGTTGTCCTGTTATAGGTGTCGTTTTGCTTTTGTAGTAGTTCTTTCTTTACCTTATTAACATCTTGAGAATTGATTAACTTTGGTTGTAATAAATCTGTGTTTACTGGTAACTTTGACTTCATTATTCGACTTAAAAACAAGTGCGAAGGAGAGTACCCTACTTGTGGTAACGGTGTATTTCTATAGTCCATTAATTCCAAGTTGACGTCATAGTTTTTCTTAGATATTTCTTTGAAAAATTCCGACAGGTGTTTGCTCAGTTTTCAGCCAACCAATTAGAGCGATGATGTTTGAGAAATTAAGCTGAAAATTTCAGGTGTTTGCAAAATGGGAATACGCATCTATATTTTATTTGCTCTTGAAAGCATAATACGTATTTACTGAGAATAGAACAATAATTGACTATTAGTCACTTGCAGTTGATGTATTACTTATATACCATAACTTTAGAAACTGTGATCACTTGGCGACAAAATCCAATAGGTTACGCAGCAGTTTTTAGAAAAAGAAATGGCAATTCAATTAGTGACTGAAATTTATGTTATTGTTTACAGTTAGTTGTAAAACAACATTTTATGAAGTAAATAGCCTTGGCTTATATAACTAAAAAAATAAGTTTGAATTAGTTATAATATACGATATAACCTAAATAAAGAATTCCAACAATCGGAACTTATAAGTTCCGTCTAAATTGGGTGATTATTTCAACGAAACAAAAGTGAAAACACTTGCAAACAATATGTAGTACATTGATATGTACTCTTAAGTCTTGACACACATTAATGCTTACGTTATTTACAACATTACAAGACATGGTGTATTTCTAGAAAATGTTCGAATATATAATTTTATATTTATTTATACAGTGAGCACTAAAGAGTGCGTTTAATTGCTTAAATATTTGATTGGTTATTGAACTAATTAAGCAAATATGTATGTTCGTCATGTTTAATGCAAAATTTACTTACTACTTAAGTATCTCTTCAATGTTAATGCAATTTGCGTTACAATACAATCCAATAGCTTTTTCGCGGTAAAATAGTACTTAAAACTGAAGTATGTATATTGTATGTATATATAAATTGAACATATTTCTCCATAAAACAAAGTACACACACGCAATTTATGTTGTTAATTCATGGATATACGCTGTTTTATCTCAATCATCTCAATTACTGCGTAGAAAATAACCTCCAGCATAACAGTTTCTTAATTGTTATATAATGTATGGATATTATTTGCATATATACTGAGTGAATAAAAATTATATAAATCTAACTTCCTCTAGTGATAATTTTTATGTAATTATTGCATCAAAAATGGAAAATAAGAAGGAAGAATTTTTGGTTTCTTGCAGCCTACTGTTTACTAGTTGATTTCTTGAAGAACAAACTTTACAGGATTGAAGATTCTAGATGCGGCTATTGTACTTGTATTGTATGTACATATTTGTACTTCTTCCATTGGTTTGTCATTTATGTTCTCAGTTAGTAAGTAAATAGTAAGAAGAAGTATAAACATACAAAATCGAATTCGTTCAGTAAAATAGTCAATATTTCAGGGACCTAAAATAAATATGTTCCTATAAACATGGATCCTACTTCTTTAAAACACACTAGTTAGGTTTTATAATTTTCAAAAATACCGCCAGTTGCGTCAGCTCTTTGATTAATATTTCTGGTCGGTCTGTTAAAACTTGCCAGCCTGTTTCTTGTGCTGAATTAATTATACGGTGTAATAATGCATCTCTAGTGTCTACTTTAGTTGCGTATACTAAAGATTTAAACCAGTCCCAAAGACAATAATCCAGAGGATTAAGGTCTGGCGATCTAGTTGACCAATTATGTGAACCATCTCGACCAATCCACTGGCTTGGGAAGGTATAAAAAAATATTATTTGTAGATTGTAGTATGCACGGACTCCCTCATGTTGTAAGCACATTAAGTGGAACCATCTTTTAATAGGTCTAGCAAATGATTTTGTAGAAAATTTAAGTATGCTTGTCCCATAAGATGACAATCACATATAAACGGGCCCATTAATTGACGATTTTACATGCCATTGTTCATTGTTAAGATTATTGAATAGTGAATTGCGCTTTGTCGGTGAATATAATTGTATCCTTAACGCAAGATCTCCATCTTGCAAATGTTGAACAGTTGAACTATGTAGTTGTAAATAAAATGGATGTAAACAGTTCATGTAATGGTTCCTCCAAGCAGACGATAACGTAATTTGAAATGTATCTGTAATTCGCCTTACGTTTATGCTTGGACCATTTTCGACGGCATTAAGGATAGCCTCTTCTTGCAGACTTCCGTTCAGATACAATTCTCGTACTAGGAAACACTCCCGGCAGTGGTAAGAATTTGGATAAATATTTCATAAAATATTTACCCCTGTATTTCTGTAACGGTTGAGAATATGATCAATATTTATAAGAACTTTTATGTTTATTTTGGGTCCCAGAATACGTACCTAAAATATTGGCATATCCTTCTAAATCACTCTGTACCTATACTAAATTCATATACAGAACTCATACGGCAATAATGTGTGTCAACTACACTATTTTTCAATTATAGATGAATTGTGTTATTTTTTACAGTAAATTTACAAAAATAAATCAAAACCCAAATCCTTATAATGAATTTTTTTGAAGTTGGTAAATATGTACATGCAAACTGTAGCGGTTTTAATTTCATTACTACACTACTATTTGTAAATATATCCACAATTTCAAGAAGTTGAATTTTATACCAAAATTATTAATTAATTTTTTTACTGAGTAAACAAGTAAATACAAAGCAATGTAAAAAATGCTTAAAGGATAGAATTAATTGAGTGTCAAACGAAAATATCAAATATTAATAATCATTAAAAAATTTGTTTAATAATTAATTGTTCGTAAGAAATATTTATTTCATACTCAGGCGTGTGTATGTATCCATTTAATAAAAAATTAATATTTAATACTAAATAAATCGCTAAAGGTAGATATATTTTATATCATGGTTGGTACATTCTGAGTGTAAAAAATTAACGTTCTACGAGAGCAAAATTGAAAAACTACTTTAATCTTTGACATTTCTAAATATTTTAACAAATAATAATTTTAAGAAATCCAAGGACATCTCAAAAATTGGAGAGATAATTATTGTTACGGTCCAATTGTTTTATTGGACCAAGCTGCTGGAGAAATACTACTAGTGTAAGGGTTTTTCACAATAAACGAGTGAGTTTATTTTAATACATATGTTGTAATAAAGAAATAAAAATAAAACATAAATTCCAGTTCTTTGTACATGAAAGACACAAAATAATAATTCTCATATAATGTATAAGCATATAAAATAATATTTACAAATAATGTCTCTTTCCTGCGTATTAAACGCTATTTGAAACGTGTACTTTATGTACTTCTTGTATGTAACGAGCCAAAAGGATATATTTATCGGAGCGATTCCTGAACTAGGGAGAAAGTGAATAATCAGTTCAATAGTTTATCACTACCGCGTAAAACACGATACAACTCAAAACTACGTCCAGGAATATCGAATTTCTCGTATATATTTTCATATGCGTCTATTTGCGCCTTTTACTAATGCTCCATCCACTGTCCCCTTATAATAGTGACGATTCCACGAACCACGGTTCGTGTGCTGAACGCAATGTATCCAACGAGTACACACTCGTATGCGTATCGCGATCAGCGCAGGCAAGTCCGTGGGCGGCTATACCATTAACAAACCGCGCAAAGTCAAAAGCACGTCATCTCTGTAATACGGGTTGGCGCGCGCTTCTTTTCATCGCTACGACGTAGTTTCGAGTTTAGCTCCGAAGCTTAGCATTTTTAGAATTATATACTATCGGTGGCTCTTGTTTCTATTAATTCGTTATCATGATTTTGCTTATTTATATTATATTACATTAAGCGTGAGATTTAGACATATTAATTTAATAAAATACAAATATAGCAAATATAAGTAAAATAAAAGAATGCTTGTTTTAAATGTCTTTGAGTCCTTAACAATTATAATCATGTAATTTGGCATTCTTTATTAAGCTCAAGTTGCCAGCAAAGTCAATATCTATTTAAATAAATTAATAAAACTTTTTTTCGTATAATATCTGATGGAAAAGACTGGAAATACCTAATGAGACTCCGCTTCATCATCTAAGATGTGAACAGAGCACATACATATATCCACTGTATGCAAAACTTTATTCTAACATTCATGTCGCTGTTCTAATTCTAATAAATCACCAAATTTGCCAAAATTTACATTTGTCTATAAATAAATGTAATACACAATCTGTAAAATCTGTATAGCAACTGAACTAATAGTAAAACAGCAACCCCTAGTTTGGATTTGCACGTCAGATCACCCGTGAGGTTTTCTGTAAAAAATACCACGTAGCATTAACAATTTGCAATTACTTTTCAATAACTGTACATGGTATATTGTTAAATTTAGAAGGAAGCTCTATTCTTACCAAATTTCGAACAGTTTGCAAACATCGGGTAAAGTTTTGGAAAGAGTTATTAATGGATCAAGAGAAAAGAATTAAACTGTGCAAGATCTGCATGGTGCTCCATATTATGAAATGAGATGACAAAGCAGTAACAGAACACTAATTATTAAACTCGAAATAAATCTAGTAAGGTATCTCAGGATAGAGAAAGAGAATACAGATATTTGGGTCCACCCACTCCTCTAAGAAGTACATGAATTACAAGGCGTAATTCTGTAATACTACAACTCCTGAGAAGCGCTAATCAGTTTTGAAATATTTTGAAGCGATAATGTGTTGGCAATAAAACAAATGTGTATATAACAAAGCCGGGAAGAACCAGAAGCACTAAGGGACAAGGCGGGTATGCATACTTATCATGAACTTGTTCTCCAGTATTGGGAATCTGTAAAACCTACCAAGGAGCCCTAAGCAAACAAATCACCTTAATAATTTCAATCCAGATCTATCAAAAATTTCAACTCTTTATCGTAAAGAGATGTGAAAAGATGTGCTTAGGAAAGTATTATATCTAAAGCACGCTTATACAGCACTTATCTGAAACAAGATCAAGAAGGTATGTAGCTAATATTGATTCTGTTATTACAGCGCTTTTGCACCTTTAAATATCGAAATATTCTAATGAGAAGATTAGTATAATCTTTGTTAATATATATATTTTCTGACCTATATGTACCGGGTGGCCAACTAAGAATGTCGCTTGGCCATACCTCAGGAACGGTTTACCGTACAGCTTTGCGAAACAAACAACATCTGGAAATTATTTAGAAAAGCGTAAAATAACCGCTAGAGGGCGTAACTGATCACCAAAAATTATAATTCATATTTTACGCAAAATTTACCTTTAAACTTAAGGGCTATGACAAATATGAAAATCGGAATCTACTGAAAATTTTGCATACTTTACATCGAACAACTTTTTAGTATTTTGCCAAATAAGAGGAGAGCAGGAGGGGAAACGTTGTACTGAAGGAACGCTTATAACTCCGGTTCTGTTGAACCGAATTTTGCAAACTTAGTCTCGTTGAAAACAGCATTACTCCTCCAATCTAGTGCTCACAAATTGGATGGTTCCAATCTAATAAATGACGTGCATGCCAGAGGGCGCTGTTTATTTTTTTTCAGGAATTTTGTTTTTTCTCGAAAATATTAAATAGAAACATACATTTTTGACAACAAATTGAACAAGTAGGCTAAATTAGCAACAAATCAGCGGAAACTGGGTATCGCTGTCTTTTACCAATCCGAAGATATCTTCAGAAACGTGTGGATGGTAAAAATTTCTTCTATAAATTTAAATTATTCTGCTTCCCGTGAACAGAATTTTGCTAATTTGGTCTTATTAGAACGGATTTTCATTGTCGTATGTTTAGTAATTGAAGCTGTTTACTTTTATTTTGTCCGTCACCGCTAGAGGGCGATAAAGAAATTTAAATACGTAAATTTTATGATTTTTTAAAAGAACGGTGCGTGGAATGCTTGGCTGCCAAAAATATAGACTATCATGGATTTTCGTAAACCTACTGCTAATGATTGAAATTGTTTAATATTTTCTTTAATTCTGTCACCGCTAGAGGACGTTAAAGAGAACAGAATAGAAGATATGTCGCTAGCAATTCGCAACAATATGCTTTTCATTATGATGAGTGTGCTGTGCATTTCTCCGTAAATGTTCGCAATTTTCTGACCCCTGATAGGTGGATGTAACACGCCAGTCTATTTCCATAGCCACCCAAAACCCCAAATTTGACTTGTTTGGATTTTTATTTGTGGGGGCGAAAAAAATATCCTATTTTTGCAACGCGATCTACCGCTCGTAACAACTTGGTTGTGAAAATAGGAAATATCGTTCAAAGTATTTCTAAGACAGAAATAGAGACTGTATTTCTATCCACTCGTTGTAGAGTGAAAATTCGCATCGAAAATAATAGGAGACAACTTCAAGATTTAGGCCGCCATTAATATTAACTCTATTATGCTGTTTTCTTTTTTGTTGTTTTTCTGCATTGTCTATTTGAATTATACCATTGTGCTTTCCACTAGAATCTTAAGCTTTCAATTCATATTTTATAGTATGAGCATAAATATAATCTTCCACGTACTGTTCTTTTCAGAAATCATAAAATTTACATATTTAAATTACTTTAACGCCCTCTAGCGGTAATTGACACAACAATATTAAACAGTTTGAAGCACTAAACATAGGCCAATGAAAATCCTTTTTAATAAGACCAAATTTGCTAAATTCCGTTCACGTGAAGCAGAATAATTTTAATTTATAGAAGAAATGTTGACAATTTTTGAAAATTTTGAAAATGTGAAGGGTGGTCAAACATGGTCAAACGATGATTAATAGTATCCGATATTGGCTAATTTTAGCATTTTTGCCATTAGACCCCAAAATATGGATATAGCTGCTGTAGCCTAAATAAAAGGTGGTCAATCGAAATCGCTGATGGTCAATAGTGGTCCTTTCTAGCATTTTTGTCGATTAGTGACCACTTTGTGGTGCCAAGTTCGCGGACCTACATTTGAAAGAATTTAAATCTACCGATGTGTAGGTACACCTTTTATGACAATCTAGCTCACGAGTAGAAAAGTACTGCAATAGTTTTGTAACCCTTCTTTATAAATCTTTCTTAAAGAATGTCTGTCACAATAAACCCTATTTCATCTACTGTTATATTTCAAAATAAAATAAGTTTATTTTTTTACTGTATTACGATATAAAAATAAACTTAATACTTTCTTTCCAGAGGAAATGCGAATACATATCCTTTAAAAACTTACGGTGTACTAGTTTAGAAACTAGTATCGTGTTGTATCCGTGTTCAAGAATCTATCCATATCTGTGTATTTTACTTCCCGGCGTAATATCGTGAACAATATTTCATTAATCAATTTTATTTATGTTCAATTTCATAGTAAGACAATTCATCCATCAATAGATAGCCGAAAAGATGTTGCAAAAAGCGTAATAGAATTTTTGCTACTTCCCAGATATTATCTCTCAGGCATCAATAAAACACTCCCATAAATTACGCAATTTTTATAGTAATGTATGTGACCTCGTGTATTCTTCCTTATCGAAAAGATTAAGGGACCTGAATCGTTCGATACTACATTTTTTTCTAATCTTATCTTCCGCGTCTCCGTGCATTCTTATCTGTAATACCTTCATAGAGCAAGACGCCTTAAAAACACTTACGTTCTGTGAATATAATGAAAATTTCATTGCTAATATTAGTCAATCCTTAAAATTAAAATAAATCAGAGATTTTCGCGAATATTATCATTTAAGCTTTGGCTTTTATGGTTATTAATACCAAGATTTTTAATTAATTCTTTCTCATCTAACTCGAAACATAAAAATTACTACTTAGTCCTAAACATATCTAGGTATATGTTCTTTTTTGTTCTTGCAATAGCTGTTTGTTATTGTTGTAAATAAAACGCTTATTTTTAATCAATCACGGAAGAATACGTTGAACAGAATCAAATTTAAGTGGCACGACGACTTTACATGTTACAGTAAACATCGTGTGGCAATCTAAAAATAACACACGGCGTTCTTTTGCCCCCTTGTAGATAAGCATTAGTTAAACCTGATTTAATGTAAACTATTATCATTATCTCTGCTGTTTTTTTTATAGTGTCGCAAAAACTCGACATTCACGGTGTTCATGTTATAAAAATTTATAACTACAGGTTTGCAAGTTAAAAAGTGGCATACTTACTATTTAATTACACTTTAATCATGCATTTGCATAGAAAGAATCTAATTGTATCACCTTGAACTTCATTTCTTAATTTGGAACATATGTACGTTTAGTCGATTCATGAATAAAAAAGCTTTAATACTATTTGATTAATATGTCGCTTTTTCAGATTTTTGTTTGTACAAAATTTATTTACATATTCTAATTTAACTCTCATAAAGATATACATATGTACTGTAAAACTAAAATATGTACTGAAAAAAATGGTATTTAAAATACAATGTAATGTGGCACTTTGACTGAAAGTATAACCAAAAACCAAATTTTATATTTACAAATTTTGTTAAACAGAACTTATAAAACAAAATAGATAAGTATAAAAATCTTGACATAAGAAATGCTAGAATGTTTAGTTATTATCAAGAATACAATAATACTTAACTGTACACAAAGTTTTGCATAAATAGTTATTTCTTCTTTTTATATTGGCTGTTGCCTTCTCTAATAAGAAACTAACAATAATCTCCCCACTCTGATATCGTTTTCCCATTTGCGCAATATCTTGATGGAATCTTTCTTCCTGTCGCTGCGGATTTTGACCGCGTCATAGTAAAGTACGTATGTATACACAATACAAAATAAAATAAAATAAAAATTGAAAATTAAAATACAAAAAATATATATACAACTTACTCAAACTCGACGTTTCGCCGCTAATGTAAGTGGCTTCTTCAGAACCAAAACTAGGTGAGGGGCGCCAGAAGGTCACGGTAACTCGACGTGTCAACCGCGCTAGAAGCGAAAATCTTCTGACAAGGAGAAGGTGGACGTGCGGGGGTAAATAAACAACCGCGCAGGGAAACAGAACGGTGAACGCGAGGTAATTATGCGGAACAGGGAGCACGGGTTGAAGGAGCGGAAAGGACGGGTTTCCAAATACTGGAGAGTGGGTAACTAATATCACGATTGAGATTCTGGGGATGTCTCTGGATCTCGACAGTTTCCCTTACCTTTCGTGGAAAATAGCGATGAGACTTGCTTACAACAGATACCTAATCAAAACAAATTTTGTGGCCCGTATCAATAAAGTGTTCGGCTAAGGCTGAGTGTGTTGAAGAAGGTGACTTAACTTGCCGTTGGTGAGAGCATGGCGAGTATCCTTGGACGAAGGAAGAATCTGGGAGATCTTGTTTAAAGGTTTAAAGATAGGTTGGATGTTTTCTTTGCGAAGAATTCTACCGATGTGATCTATAACGCCATGTATGTAGGGTAGAACGATGGTAATTAGCTGATTATAGATTTTAGTGCTACCCTAGGAGATCGTGGATGACAAAGAAAACATTCAACCCATCTTTAAACCTTTCAACAAGATCTCCCAAATTCTGCTTTCGCTCAAGGAAGCCCTCATAACAGAGACTTGAACCGTGGAAGCCATTGATATCACCTTCCTCCTGTTCTTCACTCAACTTTCTTAAACTAGCAGGAAACAAATCCAAATGTGGCTGCAAAAAATAAATTTTGAGCGACATTCGAGACTTAAATTTTTTTATAGTTTTATAGCAAATTAGCTACGATGTCTTGGTAGTTTTCACTCTTTTGAATTCCCAGAAAATGTAGTCTATCCGATAAAAATATTATTTTGAAAATGTGACGTGATACCCTATCAATTATAATACAGTTTTTGTGTTTGAAACAATGCAAAATACTAAAATTTTAGATTGTTGTCAGTTATAAAAATAGTATTGGCTAATGTAATTGTTGTAATGTTAAACGATTATGAAAATGATTAGTGACAAAGAATAAGCGCGTTGCATATTTGATTGTGGCAATTTTGACAACATAGATAGTAAAAAACGCTTGCATATTTTTTTCCACGTTTGCATTAGTATTTTAAAATTTTAATTAATTAATAATTAATAAATTTGCTTTAAGAATAAATATTATGAAGTATAATTATCAATTTGGTAACAACGTTTTAAATAAGATTAACAATGTTGGTACATACATGAATTGTGAAATCAATGTACAGGTGTCTCTCTAGTGCGTCCAAGTACCATATCTCCCATTGTAGATATTTTTTCTGAAAAGCCATTATACGGAGATTACTTGATTTGATCTATTCCATTTTCACTGAACAAAATACAACTTTGTTATTTTAAATACAATGGTATAATTTTTTTCAATAGAATAGATTCTACGCATTATTTACAAATGATTTGTATGAGCATTCCCTATACCTAAATCCAACTGTTTCGAAGATATTTACAATTTTCCTTAATAATTTCTTATTGCACTATCTTAAAGAAAAATGATATTGTAAAGTGCTTTGAAGCGTTAGGTACCAAACTTCTGCAAACCTAAGTAAAGGGTCATAGATACTGAGAACTGTCAACTTTCAACAAAATTTATACAGGGTGTGCCGAAATTAGCAACCAATTCAGATATCTTCAAACATTAGAACTTCTTTTTTTAATGTCACATAGTAGTTTTTACTGCAGCACTTGCTTTAGCAAGAAATTCTATATCGATTCGTATAAGGTCTCATATAGCTATCTTTATTAGTTTTTGAGTTATTAGAGATTATTGGTTCCAACTACAACTTTTTTGTTAAACAATAAATTTTCTACAGGCTTTTCGGTCCTTTATTAATAAAAATCTTTATTTTCAATATTTCGTCACAATTCTGTGACTTTTTCAGGAAACTATATTATTTAAAAAGAATTTAGATTAACGTCGAGTTTTAATCTAAATTCTAAAAAACCCGTAGAAATTTTATTGTTTAAGAAAAGTATACTCATATCTGTCACTTTTTTCTCATAGTTAGCTATGAAAATAAAATATTTCGGTAAGAGTTGCCAAATGAGTGACAGTTTTGTTGCTTTTCATTTACATCAAATCTCACTTGCTCTCAGTTAGCCACATGTTTAGTTCGAATGGTCGCAATTTGTGTCGTTTCAAAATTCGAAAAATGGTGTTTTGATAACTTTAATAGTTTCACTACGGTCATAGGTTGTGGATATTTCTCATTAAATGCACGACATATTCTTGCTGCTATCCTATATTACATTATTATATTTACCATGGATATAAAATAAATTTTATATATGACTACTAGTGTCATTTTGGTGATTAATAGTCATATTGCGCGAATCAACGAGTCTACTCGATAAACTGTCACTCATTTGACAACTCTCACCCATATATCTTATTTACATAGCTAACTATAACAAAAAATAATAGATATTATGTTTTGTTGTTGATTCCAACTACTACTCAGTAGTAGTAGTAGTAGAACCAATAATCTTTAATAACTCAAAAACTAATAAAGATAGATATATGAGACCTTAATACAAATCGATAGAAAATTTCTTGCTGAATCAGGTGCTGTAGTAAAAAGTACTACGTGCCATTTGAAAAAAAAAAGAAATTTTAATGTTTGAAGATATCTGAATTGGTTGCTAATTTTTGCACACCCTGTATAAATTTTGTTGAAAGTTATGACAGTTCTCCGTATCTATGACCTTTTACTTTACGCTTACGCTTATCTTACGCTTCAAAAGGCTTTAGAATATTAATTTTTCTTTAAGATGGTGCAATAATGCGTAGAATCGATTGCATTGAAAAAAATATACCATTGTATCTAAAATAACAAAGTTGTGTTTTGTTCAGTGAAAATGGAACACCTTGTATAAGTGAAAGTAATTTTAGAACAGGTGCCATATCAATTCAAGTAACTACCGTATAATTGTTTTTCAGAAAAAATATCTAGAAGGGGAGATATGGTACTCGGACGCACTAGAGAGACACGCTGTACATTAGATCAACGTCAGATTTTTGCAAAAGATTCTGCAATTCCTATCTATCTTTGTTCTTACCATCTTTGGTCTCACTTTGTTATCTATCAGTTTGTTTTTGGAAAGATGGGTGACATTTGCAAATTTATATAACTTTGCTCTGCGTTTTGTTCGCTTATACAGACTGAACCGACAAGACTGAAGACAAATTGTATTTTCTGCTTACTTTTTTCTTCCTTAGGTTGGTTAAAATGACTGGAAAGCTATCGAAAAGTTATTTCCATAGTTCGTTCGTGTTGTTAAAAATTTTTTTTTTATTCACCTTGTGGATGTCTTTTTTTTTGTTAAATTTCATTAGAACCGAGAATAAAACTTTAGAGGTTAGATTCTTACTTGCCATTTTCTTTATTGTACAATATGCCTTCATCCGAGGAGCCAGACGCATTCCTCTTGGAAATTCATAATCGAAGTGTAATGAAGATTAAACCTGGGTCATATTCGATATAATCCTGAATCAATCATTGAAGAAGTATTTCCTAATATATTGCAGTGTTCGTAATTGACTTATACATTTATTCATTTCTGCTTGTTCCTTTTTTTTTCGACGTTTCTTTCTATCTATATTTTTTGTCACCTGACCTTCTTCTTCTTCCTTTTCTTTTCTCTTTTCTTTTATAAGCCGCCGTGATGTATTTCTTGTTCGTGTAAAAACAATTAATTTTTAAATCTATCCTTACATCGATACCGACTTTTTGATTTTTAAAATATCACAATATGACAGTAAGCACATGACAATACACATACCATATAATATGTTCTTGCAACATAAAGATCGAATTGTTGCACTTTGAAAATTATAATTGTGTTTCGAAGAAAAAGCCAACTGGTCGACCAAAAGTTTCTATTGAAGAAACTGTAAATGATTTACGATAGAAAATAGAGCAGAAGTCAATTAAATAAATATGGAAATTAGGTCAGCAATTAAGTAAATTTTCATGTAATGTCAGCAATTAAGTAATGATATGTTTGTCTGCAGCGGCATGTGAAAGCAACAATAGACATTTGAGCAAAGCGTGTCTTTCACTATCGCTTCAACATCTCTAATTATACTTTACTACGTATTTATTTTACTATAGGCGGTTAAAAAACGATTTGTTCTATAGATGTGAATTATTTTAATTGGCGTAGAGCTGTGATACGGAATTTATAATATATGCACCCCTACAAAATGACAACTGTACAGCAATTACTACCTGTTGATTATGGACAAAGCTCGCAATTCTGGCAAGAATGTAAATACTAAAATAAATTAAGAATGAGATAAAAGAAAACGTGTAAGTTTGTATTTAGCAAGTGACCGATCAATTTAAAAAATTAAAAGTTAGGGGGAAATTCAACTTGTTCGTTTAGTAAGCGTTGGAAATATGTCTATATTGTTACATTTTTATTGCTATAAAATCCTAGGAGAATTTGTCATATACGCAATATAACAGCGGAACGTTGTTCATAATTTCTGAAAAATACAATATTGAATTATATCAGGACGTACCTGTGAAGAGTACTTCTAACTTGGTTTCCGAATTTCTAGGAAATTAGAGTACGTCGGTTGAAGGTATTGCTTTAAAGGAGAATTTTTTCGCAACCATCTATTATGTTTAGCTTCAACTGCTAATGTATTTTCTTTATTTATTCTTGAAATCATATAATTAAGAATTTTTGTTGTCATGCTTGCAATTCATTATATTATATGTTAATGCTTTGAATTTTTACTCTATTTTATTTTCAAGATCATGGCCTAGATTGGTTGTTATCATATCACAACTACAATTATCTAACCCAATCTCGTTGCAAACAACAATGAATAGAGCTGCGGCCTCTTAAAAGTCGGCATTAACACTTAGAACCATTGATTCCCACATTAGTCACCAAAACCACGATTAAGGCTTAAAATATCATCTAATTACCTCAATTCGCATATTTTATTTGAGTCTTAAATTACTTGCTTTAGCTGATATTATTTGGTATTATTGTGAGTGAGTAGCAAAGATCTCTCAGTTCAAATGATCACCTTCTAAAAATAATTTTTTGTCAAAAGTTTTATATTTCTGCAATTTTTTATTGATAATAAATGCATTTCTTAATAGAGAAAATGCTAGCAATGCTTTAGAAATGAAAAGTAGACACTTGAGCTTCGTAGTAGTTATGCGTTGTTAAATCGAAAAGTACATTTTTCCGCTCTAAGTCTGAAAAATTCAAAAAAGAGAAAGAATCATTTTGTATTCTTTATTTGTACCTATCTTTGTTATGATTTGTTGAAATTTTAAATGTCCTGCAAGTGCTAATGACAGATTACATTGACAACCAGAGAGTAGTGAAAAAACTAATTCTCACTTTTTTTAATTGGGCATTGCCTAATGTTATAATTTCAGAGCTGAACAAGCATTCTAGGACATCGTATTCTCTTCTTGGTGTACTAACACAAATTCAATCAATGCTTCACCAGGGATAATGAAAGACCCTAAGATGATCCACGAGATCCTTTATGAAGTGCTGTTCTGTCAAAGAATTTATAACAAGGTCAATGATTCGAAATTTATTATTTTTCTACAATTTCATATATACAGTGTCTGCAAGATAAATACAATAAATCGTTACTAAAAATAATTGAAACTAATAAATCTTTACTACAAATTGAAGAGCATACACTTCTAACCACTATTCCATTATTCGTAGTACTTGTTGCTTTGAAAACTAATACTTTAGTAAAGTTACAATTTAAACAAGTATGTTGTAAACAATGTCATGTGCTTCTAACAAAACTGAAAGTATAATGATATTGATAAAGCTGGTACGTTCTTTTATCATGAAATTGGCAATATTATGACAACTTAATCTAAAGCCTCAATTTTAATAGTAGACGTCACGTTTCGGATTTGGATATACCTATTGTAATTAATTGAGAACCAAAAGTAGGGGAATTGGCCAAGTGTATCGGATAAATCTCTCGATAAGTGCTACCTTGAATTATGATTAAAATCAATTTGTCATTAATACTTTAGGTCTGTTTTAATTTCGGAAAATTATTTCTTATCAGTTCACATCTGTTAATCACAACAACGATACGATTTTTTTCTATTGCTCTGTCACGTGTTGTGAAAGGGAAGTCTGTTTAGAACACGATAATAATTCTAATTAAATTGACATACTCGTTAACTTACAGGGTGTCTAAAATGTAAAGAATATTAACGCTTTAGCTTACAAGCTGCAATAAGAAAACACTATATAGTTATTGCTCACAACTTCAATTCTTTGTATTCTTAAATATCGTACATAATTAAACAGAAAGTACTTACATAGTACATCCAGTTTCCCATATTGGTGTAGTTTTCTTTTCAAACTTTCTACCTTGGAATAATATTATTACATTTAAGCTGATATATTCAGAATTAGACATGGTAATATTATACCATAATAGCGAGATGACTGACTTTTTATGAAATGGGCAAACCCGGTAAATTCGTAATAAACAGTCAACCATCTCGCTATTCTGGTATAATATTGCCATGCCTACTCACAATTAATTATATATATATAATTAATAATAATAAGTATTAAACGGGTCCATAGCCGCAGTGGTTAGCTGGTTGACCATTGTTCTGTTAGAAGGATAGGAGCCGGGTTTCAATTGTCTGGAAGGCTGGTGACATTTTTCTTGGAGAATTGGATTTCGATCGACCTACCATTCGCTATTGGGAGTAAAATGATAAACGATGCGGCATTATAAAGACGGTATAATGCTGACATAGGCTTCAATTCCACGATAATAAAAAAATAGCTCAAAAACAAACAAAAATTTTGTGAATGTGTGATATAATCCATGATATGTAAATTATTGTGTATTTATTCTTATTAGATAGGATGAAAGAGAAAACTGAAACGTTACAAATATTAGAACATCCCACAAAATGGGCTTTTAATAACCAGCGACGAAGCCCATTTCCATTTATCCGGCTGTGTGAACAAGCAAAATTTTTGTTACTGGGCACGAGAAAATCCGCAGCAGTTCCATGAAAGGCCACTTCACAGCCCACACGTTACTGCTTGGTGTGCTGTTGGGTCATTTGGCGTTTGGGGTCCTTATTTTTTGAGGAGGGAGGCGTTACGGTTACCTTAACCGCCGATCGGTATATCGACATGCTATGTAATTTTTTGGACCCAAGACTTAAAGAACTTAACCATGCGGATGTGTGGTTCCAACAGGATGGAGCTACGGCTCACACGGCCAGAAGGTCCATGAACGTTTTAAGGGAGATGTTTCCAGGACACGTAATCTCATTACATGGAGACATTGGATGGCTTGCGCGTTCACCCGATCTTGCCCCATGCAACTTTTTCCTTTGGGGTTACCTGAAAGCGAAGGTCTTTGAACACCATCCCCGAACCATTGACGAATTAAAAGCAGCAATACGTTAAGAAATTTCAGGAATATCGCCTTAAATGACTGCTCGAGTAATGAAAACGTTAAAAAATCACCTTCCAATGTGTATCGAAAACAATAGTCGCCATTTGAAGTCTGTAATTTTCAAAACTTAATGAAAACCAATGGCAAACTATACATTTCCATTTAATAAAAAAAAAATTAAACAACATTTACAATGGCGTTTTTATTAACGATTAAAATGTGGGAGGTTATTTTGCCGGACCCTGTATATAATAAAATAGGTATTATTTGTTGCGTGTTTATCTTTATATTGTTGTGACGTTTATGGGCTGTTCTTTCTTAATTAAAAACATTCTCAATTAAATTTAATTTGCTATCCCTTTGAATGACATGCTATCAAGACCCTAACCGATGCAAGAACTGTTATCTTTCTTTTAAGAAAATCAGGATAGAAGAACTCCACTTGGTCCCCACACTTCAAACCTAACTTCATCGTTTCATTGCATTATATACCACTGCTGAAGCGTCAAATTCTTATGGTTTTTTGTGTATTTTAATCTTTTTTCTTTTACTGGCTTTTCTTTGGCAGTTTTAAGAAGACATTTTTAGCAAAATATAACTTTCCTGTTCCCGTTTTATTTTCTTGAAACAAACCCTAATTCGTGAGCATCTCTAAGTTTCAGAAATTTGGCACTCTGATAATAAGTAATCAAATAATAAATAATCGACAATCTGACAACACCTGACGCGCCATCTTTCACAAACAATTGATCTACTGAAATTTCTAAATTCGGCTTTTATCCATCCCTGTATTTTTGTTTAAATAACTTCACATTGATATAAGTTAGATTATAAGAACTTGTATCATTTACTGGAAAGCAACGTTAATAATATATTGAATATTATAAAACCAAGTTTCTTATTTCTAAAACTAATGATTATCTTGTAAAAGATTGATATAAGGTTTTGCTAAAGTTACAATTGATATTGAATATCAGAGAAAGAAACTACATAGTTATTAAATATTGTTTTGTCATTTTCAAAACCATGGTATGTTCGACTGTCCATTTGGGCTAAAACGAAAATCTAAGACGGTGAATATTTTATATGAACGCGTCCATAATATAGTAATAAAGTGGATCCTCATATGTCTGAGCGTTAACCAGAAGCGTGCAAGGATGAAAGCATCGCGTTCGATTTGTGCTCGGTTTGAAAATGATGCAGACTTCTTAAACCATATTGTTACTATGGATGAAACTTGAGTACATTTCTACGACCCAGAAACAAAGCAACAATCGATGGAATGGAGACATTCTGGTTCTCCAAGGCCTAAGAGGTGTCGTGTTAAAAAATCTGCTTCTTTCGTCTTGCTTCAGTTACCACCCTACGAGAAAAAATTGTGGAGAGAAGACGCGGAAAGTTGCCCAAAGGTGTTTCATTTTTCTAGGACAATACTCCTGTATACAAATTGCATGTTGCCATGCCAGTAATTCATGATTTAGGGTTCGAATTACTCGAACACCCCCCTCATTCTCAAAATTTGACTTCGTTCGACTATTATGTCGTTTCTCAACTAAAAAAAGGTATAAAAGATCGTAAATTTTCTACCAACGAAGAGGTGATAGAAGCTGGGATGCATGGTTTGCATAGCAAGATAAAAATTTCTTTTTGGAAGGTCTAGAAGCGTTGCAGATTCCTTGTAATAAATGTATCCAACTGAGGGGAGAGTATGTTAAATAATAAAATATTTAGACTTTAAAATTTTATTTGCTTCTATAGTAGGCTAAGAATTTTTCAATATCTCTTTGTAAATACTAATCTGCAATTATCTCCAGCAATTCTGATTACGCCAAAGACTAGTTTGCAAAGTTCACTTGAGAAACGCATTCAAAATACAACACCTACACCTATTAAAGTATCACAGTGAACCTTGAATGAACGGTATCGTCTGTTATAGGTACTAGTTTATGTATTTATGTTGCTTACATAGCCTTTTTAAAAGAAATTACCTAGTGGGAGACGACCTAGGCCAAAGTAATTTATATTAACCTTCAGCGTATCGATTACCTCCGTATAAAATATTACATACATAAAGACAATAGCTTAAAATTGTAGGTTATCTAATAGAAAGCTGGAAATCATGTCCATTCATAGATGGATAACGAATGTATCGTAATTATATTTCTGTTGTTACACAATTCATTGTATCTGGTAACAAGAATTCTAACAAAGGTATTTTCGGCCTTCTAGTAAATTTCCTATAATGTAATAACGTCATCTTTTACGACAAGTAAATCTGATGGATATCGATTTATGTACTTTTTATGTCTTATCACATAGACTTAGATTTAAGTTGTGGAGATATTGTAAATTATTGATTAATTCTGTTTAAATGCCTTTCTACATTCCGGATATGTCGAAATTTTAGGATTGTATCAGATGTTTGATGATACTAAAGGTAGTTCTAAAATATGACTATTGTCATCCAAATTTTAAATAATGTTTAATAAAAATAATACAATATTGACACACTTAGTTTTATCGCAATCTTCTAAACGAACCAAAGTATAACATAAAAATATAATAATAGTAGTATAAATATTTTTTCTGATAGTTTTTAGTCAGATTTTGTTTCTGACACAGCTCGTGCAGGATTTGCTTTTAAATATCTCTGGATTAAATCTTACAATGCATCAGCGGCAAATACGAATTGGTCAGGCTTACTAAATACGCATTCTGACAATGATATATTATTTTCAGAAAACGATTTTTTTGGTTCTTTTGTATAGTAGGTTATTCTTTTGAAAAATAAACTCAATGGTCTTGTCCTTCTAGGAGGCATTAAGCCCCGTATTAAACTAGAATTTTGTTTCTTAAGACAGTTAAAATGGAATAGATCGATCTTGCAAGAAATACCTCGAATTTGATTATCACCTACTCTAATTTGAAATCTCGATACGTCACTTCAGTGTCTAACATTCCGTTGATCAGATTGTGGATTATTTATGATATGTACTGTTGATAATTATATTATACGAGTACTAATTACTGTAAAAATGGAAACAATAGCATATTTGTTTCAAACGGTTAAAATTATCCGTAACATATATGTATACATACAATTGGATTCTGTATGATGATCAGATGTTTCAATAAAAAACTCGGTTTAAGTAGAAAAACTTAAATTGGCGTCACTTTCGGTGATACAATAAGTTTCGAAGTTCTAGTTTAGTTAAATTTCCTACTTTCCTAGTTTTTTAAGTATTCTAAGTATTTATAGTCAGAGTTAGAATATAAATTAGTTAGTTTACTTTATTTCTTAATAAAAATGGGACGATGGACGATTGAAATTGAAGAATAGAACAATGGGTAACAAACACAGAGAGGGAGGGTGTCTGTGGAAGTGCAGTGAAGTTAATTCACTCATTGGTGTCATACAATTTAATAGCACAAAATGCACAAATGATTGCAGGTGATTCTGTTAAACTGTCGAAGTCATTCATTCTCGATAAATATAGATACAATAGATATCAAAAACTTTAATATGATGCCTAATTTATCTAAAAGGATAGATGTAATGGAGAAAAGGGATCAAGCTGAGATCAGACTAAGATATCAAATTATGTTAGGTACATTACAGCATGTTTGTATTCATATCCACATGCATTTACCTTAAACACAGCGCATACCTAGTAACTTGAAAAGCGCTGCCAGGTAGTGGTACAATTGAATTGAATTGAATTCATTGAAAATTGGTATTCGTTTAAGGAAGGTTTCATGAAAACATTTATATTTGAGAAAAGTAAAAAAGAATATTGGTAGAAAATGTAGAATCGTGCATAGGAGCAGGTAGGTATTTCAATTACAATACACCAGGGGAATGTTAATGCAGACTGTACGAAACTGCAGCGTCTAAGGGGATCGTGCTACCCGTGTGGATCCATTTCCGTAAGGACTGCCGTCGAAGAAATTTTTAAAATAAAACATCTAGAAAGAGCGGTATGGAGTAAGAACGGCAAGCCAAGGAAACATTATTGCTAAAATTTAAAAAACATCATCCTACGTATTATCAGTTATTGTCGACCTTCACCAATCGATTCACCAATTTAATTTTTTGCAACGGATGATCATTATATGAAGTAATTGCAGAACAGTTAGAGTTAAAGATATTGTCTCTCTAGATCTTATACGGGGTTGGAAGTAGCATCGTCGGGAATTACATACCGACCTGTGTTGTGTAATGTCCGATGGTGGGTTGAAATTACTCCATTGTATTATTTATTTAATTCTACCAATTAGAATCACATAATGGACAACCTTGAATGAAAGAGCATATCAAGCTATTTGCTCAACGTGATTAGAGATTATCTGAACGACAGGCACCAACAACTAGGGAGAAAGACATTAAAATAGAGGCAGGAGTGCCGCAATTACTAGGACCCACTCTCTGGAATATTCTGTTCGACGACATCTTCCAAGTAGAATTAACAGTATGTGCGAGCATCATAGGGTAGGCAGACGGCCTTGCATTAATAGTAAAAGCGGAAAATGCTCACCAACTAATAGCGTATGGGAACGAGAGGCAGTGCAATTGGTTCGTGCAAAACAAGCTGCAAGGTGCCCCAGAGAATTCTTCAAAGGAATGACGAATTGATCACAGGTGAACTTTAGCAAAGGCAATGCTACTGTAGTACCAAAGAAGAGTATAAAGCATCTCAGAATTGTACTTTGGTGAGCACGTGAAATACGTAACCAAAAAAGCAGAAGAAAGAGTCGCTAGGCTGACGCGTATAATGCCAAATATAAGGGGACCAAGTACCACAAAACGCCAAGTCTTAAATGAGTTTTATATGGAGCACCTATCTAGCAGAGTATAGGTACTCGACAAAAAGGTATACCGCAACATATGCGAGAAACTCCAACGGAAGATAACCATCAGGGTTGCGTCAGCGTTCCGTACGACCTCCACGGTGGCGCTTCAGCTCGTAGTCGGGGTAATTCCTCTAGACCTCCTGGAATCTGAACGGAAATACGTATATTTAAATGGTGAGTCGGAGTGCAAGGTAGCGGCAAGAGATATAACCCTGGATAAGACAGTGTACAAAGAGGCTGATTCCCCGCCTTAAACCGTGCAAATTTAGGACGGTGGATTATTATAACACAAATTAACAGGGCATGGGGTTTTTAGAGCGTACGGACTGTGCGATTTGGAAAGGACAGGGATGCTACCTGCATGTATTGCGATGAGGAGGATACCGTTGAACACACAGCCTTTCACTGTGGCAAGTGGAATCGCGTGATAGAGGAAGCGAACAACTAGCTCGGCGCAAAACTTAAGCCAGAAAATCTGATAGACGAATTGATATCCTCACAAAACTGGAAGATGATACACAGTATGTTTATACAAAGACAACCCAACCACCCCGACATAATATGTCACTAAAGACGATTCCGGGGTAACACAAAATCTTATAAGGGGCGGTTCACTGAGCCACTTGTCAGCCTGCGAGCTGACTACGTCCAGGAAAAAAAAATAGTGATCAACGCTCTTTTTACATGATGAAAATATTGACAATTAGTGCAGTTGGATAAACACATTGGAATTTCTATTTGATACTACTAATTTGTCAATTTTGTATGTAATTTTTCGCTTTGTTAAGATTTAATGGGCGTGAAATATCAATTTCTTAAGGAATGTTAATACGTTTTCCTTGTGTAATGCCATCGAAATGTATATATAATGAATGTAATTTTGAGTCGTTAATTATTTTTATTTGTACACCTTCATTGCAGTATTTATGAATTACAGTTCAAAGCAGAAAATATAATTAGTAATTATAATAATTATATGACTCGAAGATTTATTTTCGCTTGCAATTTCTTTGAGTGTTACAGTTGAGTTGCAGTACACATTTTCTTGGTTAACCTGTTTTTAGGTCGTACATGTGTAGGTAATTCATTTATTTTAGATATATCTGACTGCAGATTTCTATTCAGAGGTATTTTTTCACCATAGCTAATATTAGACACGTAATAATAGTGTTTACACAATTTCAACCATTCTATTTTGAAATTTAGTAGCCTATATATTATTTAATCAAACTTGGTAAAATGCATGTAAGTGCCTATTTAATATTTACGACTTGCACTTTTTTATCTACTTAAATGTGATCGACTTACCAAGCCATTTTGACTGTTATCAAGTACAAAGGTTCAACGTGACTCAAATTTATTACACATTACACAATGCCACTAAGATAATGTGTTGACATTGTCTTAAAGTAGAGGACAACGCCTCAGATGATATTTTCTTTCATTTCGTTTTAAAATATTTAAACAGAATATTTTTTAAAACAAGAATTTCCTACTTTCCTTACATTTATTATAACTGTGTTTTGATTTATCCATATCAGTTAAGATTGATCTCTTCTTATAAGGATATATGGTACAAAATTAGCACCAAATCTATTTATAATTCGTTATTAGACATTAATGCGTGATATTCTTATCGTTTAGATAAGGTACTATTGTATTCTTCAAAGTTCTAAAATGAATTAAAATATTGCATATAAATAATATCTATATCAGTGATAATTTAGATATTGCTAGCGATTAAGATGAAAAAAGGAAATTTATCTTCAAATCTATTTTCAATTGTCATTAGGCGCTTTTTAATTCATAAAGATTTATAGATCTTACGATGTATCTACACACGCGAGGTAGTATTATTTAAAAACGCTTTATAATGATGTAATGATATATTATTTGTAAATTATTAACTGTCAATTACCTAGTATATACGTCTATACATATGTAGTGCATTTGTTTTGCCTGTCAATCAATTATAATATAGTTTGTGATTATACATCATATAGTTTACAGATACACCTCCAATTTAGTTTAAACAATTAGAATGTGTTACTTGTGATTCAAAAAAATTAGCTTGTTAAAATTTTGGTTCAAGTGTTTATTTGCTTTTAATATCCTAAGTACACAATTGAATAAATTTTATATAATTCATTTATACCAGCAGCGTCAGTTTTTACGGAAAATATAAATTTGGAATAAAGTCAACAAAAAAAAAAACTATTTATGTCATTGTCATGTCTCACACGTAAGAGTTCTACTCGCTCTTCCAACTTTATATTTTCAACATATGCGAGTTTTTTCTACGGTATTGCTTTAGGGTTTAGTCACAGAATATCAAACTATGAGAATTTGCACTCCTCGGCGCTTTTGATCTTTTTAAGACAGATTCAGTGACCTTCGGGCTATTCACGCCATTTTGTGTGAAAGAAACGCAGGGTCGGATGGAGAAAAAATTGTATACGTTGACAGGGGGGTATTGACTGAAGATTAGAAGTCGTTAAAATAAGTATAAGTAGATATAAAATATGAAATATGTATGTATTAAATACAAGTCCTACATTACGAATAAATATTTACAAAACAAAAGTTAATCTCGACGCAAACGTCCATAACACCTGATACTTAGTAAACAATGAACAACGCTCGAATCTCGAATACTAAACATCAACTATCGTGAAGTATTTTTCTTCCAGAGAAAATGGCGGATTACGCTGCGCACTAAAAATGCGCGTACTTTTCCCGCCAAGGGGAGTGCAAATTCTGGTAGTTTGGTTGGTGGTTTAGTTGTGGCATTATGCAACGATTTATAATCGTCACAAGGTGTTACAGATTTATTTTTTAGAATTCTTTAAACGCATTGTCTCGTAATTTTTAGCATAATTTTTATGATGCCCGTCATCCAAAGTACTGGATTTGAAATAAACTGAGATGTTATTAAACGCATATGAATGTGAGATAGAAATATATCAATCAAGATATGTATAATTATTTAATTTGTGGTAGATTGTTAGCTATTAGGGTATAGCATTTGAGCTTGTATTCCGTGTATATTGCAGATATAGATATAGTGCATGTAGAATTATAATAAACTTTTAATATGTTCACAAGTGTTGTTGCATCCTGTGTGGCGGTAATTCTTTCATTGCTATTGAATGAATACGCTTCACCTGCCTGCAGTATACGAATCCATTGGTCGTCTTGCTAATAAATTAGGACCCTTTAATTAAATAAGAAAATATAGAATATCAAAATAAAATATAAAAGAAATTATAACAATATGCGTGGTAACATATCTCTATCAACGAACGAAGGGGTGGGTTCAGTGGATAGAATCTTCTTTCATTTATCATCGTTTGTGCTTGAGTCATCTCGTAAACTGGCGTCTCTGCCTGGATTACATTGCAAATTTATATAATTAATTATATATTTATTATGCCCATGCGATGCAAGTGTTTATTTTTTACAGTGTCTCATGCCGGCAAGTGCATTCCAGTTGGAGCAATGCCTAGCAGCGAGTTCGGATCTGACAAAGGCTTTGATGCTGCCGTAGGAATTCTCACATGTAGGTTCTGGACCTTCGAGTGGTCGTTCACTGGTATTCTAGCTAGTTTGTCAACCATTTGATTGCTTGCGATTTTATAGTGACTTGGCAATCATCTCAGCGTGGTGTTATGATGTTCCGCCAGTTTTACAAGAGTCCTATGGTAGTGTCATACTACCTCGAAATCAAACCTGTCAGCCTGTAGTGCTTTAAGAGCAGCCTGGCTGTCAGACAGGATTTCCAGTGGTCCATTAAATTGCGGGCGGTTTAATATCCCCTCTGCGCAGGTCTTGATGGCAATTATTTCGGCTTGGAAGGTGGACGGGGAGCTCTTTAGGCTCCAAATTCCAATTCCCATGCCGTTTGGCGTTTTAGAGGCGTCCACAAACCAGCGCGATAATTTCCGTCTCGATTTGTTAACGAGGGCTTTTGCGGTCTCTCTGCTGGAGATGTTTACATTATATTCCCCACTGAAATTGAGGAATCCCGACGTTCGCCTCCATTGCCGCGGTTGCCGTCGAGGGCCCCCGTGATGCCTAAACAGGCAATTCTCTGTACCTTACTAACTAATTACTAAACAAGTGCGTTGGCCACATAGCCCAAACTAGCTTTCTGCTCAGACCAACGACGCATAAGTTATAGCTAACTCTTGTGTACAGCCAGTATACCATCATAGGTTTCAGCCCCCACGTTTTACTAAGCATTCCTCTACATCCTCAAAAATGTATGTCAATTTGCTGTCCAAAGTCACCCCTAGATATTTGACCTCAGAAGATACGGGTACCTCAGAGCCGAAAATTGTCGGACACTGAAGTTTGGAAAGCTTCCTCCTCCGAGTGAAAGAAACCATAGTAGTTTTTTCTAGAGTTAACGTTTACCCCTTCTAGCATAGACAATATGCCGAAAAGAATAAAAAATTATATAAGCGAAAGGAGGCAGTACAAAATATTAGTTTTATAGTCGTGATGATCGTGTAAAAACTTTTAAATAAAGTTGCGGATATACAATACATTTTTCATTACATATTGTAATAAAATCGTTATTTTAGGGAATGGCCCTGATAAATTGGCCAGGGACTATATTAGTTCGTCTTATGGTGTTGTTAATTTGGGCCCATATCAATTCTATTGGGTTGAAAACGCAATAATGGAGCATTATTATGAGGGCTTCTGGGTTTTGACTGGGTGATAGTAGTGTAGATATATACAATATAAAAACAAAATGAAATAAAAGTACAAAAAAGACAAAATCTAATAAACTGAACGTTTCCTTCGATATGGTCCATGAACATCACACTACTTTTTGATAAACTTGGTAACAATAAATCACAAAACTATTCTTCAAATCAAGATTAGGTCATATGTTCAGACCGATCAAAACTTAATGATTTTACATGTTTTGCAAATAATAGACACTGTCTACTATACCTTTTCTCTGAGTCAGTATAACAGATAATGATTTTCTGCCCTTTTGAAACAGGCACATCTACCTATCTGACACATACTTGAACTGTCCATCCAACCTTTGATAATATAATCATGAGTATCATATCACCAAATAGTAATCGTCTTTCCTCGATATGTATTTTTTAACTGCCATGCAACCTCTGATTTTCGATAATTGTATGACGTTTGTTTAAAATACCAAATTTAAATCCAACTTTCTTTAATGTCAACCATAAGGTTGTTTTGCAGTAGTAAATATTGGAAGATGATCATTAATTCTGTTATATGTACCATATATGAGAACTGTGGGGAGTATTTGTCTACAAACAATAGAGAAAACACATAAAATTTAATAAACATGTTAATTGTTTTTCTGAAAGTAATCGTCGTTTACATCAACATATTGTTGTTTGTACCGTTTGGCACCTGATTGTGTATTAACTTTCGTCCAATCGTGTGGGATTTAACGACTATTACACATTCAAATGTTTATGCTAATTTATTATGTGTATTGCTTTTAAGCTAATTTTCCAAGAAGATAGGAGAAACGAAGTTGAAATAAAGACAGAAAAATAAAAGAAAAGTCTTTATACATAGCACATACAAATCTAGCGAAATGATGGAATGTGCGTTTCACGATGAAATGCGAAGCGACTTTCCGTATAAACGATTACGTTAATAGATATAATTTTTTATATTACGAGCGGGAAAATTCTCATTTCATAAAAAACGTAAATTATCAACATCACTGGTCTTTGAATGTATGGGGAGAAGTAATAGACAATCGGCTCCTTGGACCATATGTTTTTAACGATGCAGTCAACAGGGAAAATTATCTGGCTTTCCTAAGGAATGAATTAGAAGATTTTCTCGACATCCTTCCTCTTGATACGATAAGGCATTCGTGATTGCAGCAAGATGAAACACTGTGCCATTTTCCTAGGAATGTACGAAATCATCTGAATAATGTGGACACGCTTTCTGTAGTTTTGACATAAAATAACACCAGCAAATTGTCATAATTATGACAGTTTGACAGGTTGTAGCTGTCAAAATCCAGTGTCCATTGGTCAGTCCAAGGTCACTGCAGTTCGTGATAAATTGATTGAACTGACCAAATGTGATTTTTTTCTTTGGGGATTCATAAAAGAGCAAGTTTACCGAACAACCCCAACAACACGAGAGAATATGTAGCAGCGTATGTATATGTGAAGCATTTCAAAGTATTGATAATCGTATGCTGTACAAGGTTTCTCGATCATTCATAAAAATAGGAGATGTATGCATTAATCAAGATGGGGGGTCGGGGAGAGGGGAGGGGATGGAAAGTTCATAATCTTCTTCTGCACTAACTTCATCGCTGCAGCTTTACTCTCCATCGTCAAAGAGTACCACATCATTCTATAATAATAATAATAAATCATTTATTGGCAAAAATATAAGATGCAGTAAATTATAGGCCAACAGGATCATGGTCAGTAGCTCAATAAGAGCATCCTGCTATTATTGACGACCCTTCAAAGGTAATATATCAGAGAAAAAAATTGCAATGAGTAGTTAACGTAACTAAATAATAATGTGTTCAACTAAAGGTTGCAAAGAATTGCTCATTCTTTAACAGATCCGAAATTCAGCGTCTAAAAGTGACATAGCTGAGCTGCTTGACAGACACGAGTAACTGGTTATAATGCAGCATATCTACAGAGATCTTCTTCATTCATACCTTCAGGAACCTGTATGAGCACCTTTTTCTGGTTCTAGCAGTCCCCTACTAGTCACACAAATACTAAACTTGCTCTTAAGGACGCAACCTCTTAAGCCATTCTTAGTGACAGTTATTAAAGATGCAGGCTCATCATCATTGTATCACCGACGTGATATTAGAATAAAGATATTAGACGTTCAATCTAGCATTTTCTTTTATTTTCATCATGTTCTACTTTTAAATTTTCAAACATCAGGGACTCCTTAATTTTCCAATTAAATATAATGGTAAGTTGTAACGACTGTTACATCTTTATTCTTAATTTATCTCAAACCGCGAGAAGAGAGGCTCAGAGCATCCCTGTGGGAGAATCTCTCTAGTCTCAGACACTCCAAGATATTCCTTGGAAACTACAATAAGCACAGAGAACTGCAGAAATAGACCATGCATCCTCACAGGTTTTTTTACAGGGCATTGCCACCTTGGAGAACACATAACAAGGATAGGTCTAAAACAGAATAGCGACTGCAGGCTCTGTATCCTCTGGCGGAGGATGAAAATCCGGAACACCTGACATCTTGACTGCACCGCCTTCACGGAAACCCCAGCTAATAATCTCAGTAAAGACGTCATGGACGAAGAGGAAATACCTGCTCTGAAACCAGCACAGCTATTGCAGTTTATCAAAGCTCTTAGACTGGATAGGGAGCTTTCAGAGCGGGCATAATCCAGCAGCTTACAGCTCATGCAAGGGGGCACAATATCACTTTTCTTTTAAATTTAAATCTAATCTTAAAAATATAGAGCAATTTCATCACAGTTATAAATGCAACTGGAAGTATAATTTTTCAGTAAGATTAGAAGTAGTTTTTTTCTTGAAGAAAATTAAAGACGAGGCAAAAATTTAGTTTCGAATTTTTTCGACGTTCTGGTTTCTCTCATTTTTAGCACTGAATATTTCGGGGGCTTTTTTTTTCTAAACGACTCCATCAATTCACTTCCTACTTACACTATAATTTTTGTCTGTGATGATTTCGGGTTTTCTTGCCAATCATACCTTGCTTTTCTTTTTTGATTGCACCTAGACGTTACTAAGTTGTGTAAAATATGAACGAAAATTTTCCAGTTAGGAGGTATTGAAATATTTTCTACAAGATTGACTCATTTATTGGAAATCAATTAGTATGTGGGTAATATAAGAAATGCATTACAGATGGTTTACCAATTTTATGTTATCTATATTTCGTGTGTATTACACTCATCGTTTGTATAGTATGAATAACGTACCATGGCGGAATTTAAAATTGAGAATATTTTCACTGCAACTTGACTCTAAAACTTCGCCAAGCTGTCAACGAAATTTAACGTATCATTTATGAATAGGGTATTGAAATATGATGAATACAAAAGAACCGCTGACACAAGCAAATAGTCGTCGCATCTGTTATGGTAGCTTTGTTCGCCGACGGCATTCTGAACGTATTCGGGGATGAAAGACCTGCGCACTACCGATATGATCGTTCGCGGTAACAGAATTTTCTTACCGGTGCAAAATATTCTTTGTTCGCGCAAACCATTTTACAAATTCTGAAGTAGTCCGTCACATGTTCTGTAGATCCTGAATCAAGGGCAAGAATTTTATATCCTACGCATGCGCTCTAAATTTAGATGTGAAAATACCCCATGTTCTTGCTTTCTTGCTATGGTTAACAGAGTTCAGTTGGAAACAAGTCGGTTAAAATTGTTATTAAAGTAAAAACGTACGATATAAAGGAAAGTTTATTATGTATCGAAATACACATTTTATGTATGTATGAGCTTTAAATCAATTCTAATTGAGTAAAAATTTAGATGTCTGAATATTTCACATCAAGTGATGATGAATTAGAAGAACTTCTTCAGATATTAGAGGTTCCAAAAACTCAGAGAAGATTCGCAAAATACACATAAACACTATCCATTTATAAGTCACCAAGGTTAACTTGAAGTATGTCAAAATTTAATTTGTTACACTGGTGCCAACGTTAACTAATGAATATAACAGAAACTCGTTCGAGTAGTGTTCGCGGATGAGAAAATTTCCTCTCGTGTTCCAAGAGTCGCATGCGCAATACAAAAGTACTGAACATCTTCCAAGTATATCCTGTATCTATTCGGGATCTCTTCCGCGAACAAAGCTGGTATTAAGAAAGAGTTTTATATTTAATAAATTTTGTTTTGCAAACAGTTCTCTAATATATTCGTCTCATAATGTTTTATTTTTATGTTTGTTTTACCTTCTAGTAGATAAGTATTTATTTTTCGATAAATAAAATAATAGAAAAGTTATGCCAGAGATATAGTGCTAGCAGAAACTATATGCGTTTAAAAGAGTAAAAAGCGTTGTTGAGGATATTCATAATGATGTTGTCTAGTTTGCGTTTCTTTTTGAATGTAACGATTGCATACCTAGCTAACAAATATTGTTACCTAAATATTCAACAAAATCCTATTCTTTGCATATAATTAGGAACAATAGTAATAAGAAGATCGCTTTGGAAATACATAAAAGGTAGACAATAATGGGACTCTCATAAAAAAATAAACACGTGCCTATTGAAACTAAAAATTGCTGAACATGCTAAACATGCTAAACATGCTTAAAATTTCGTATGTATAGTTGGTGATTCACACTGATTTTAACATTTTTTAGGAGCTATAAATGAACTTTTGTTTGAGATAACAGAAATTTAATTTATTTTGTCAACTAGTTTTGTAATAAACTGCCAAACCAATTTGCATGACCATAAAATATGTCTGCTTTAATGGCAATTTAATAAGAATTAATAATTAAGCTCTATGCATATATTTCTTTAGTTATTACTAAGCATAAAGACTAGAAATTACGTTACTAAATTTTAGTTTTTCAGTTTACGCTAATTACAGAAATAACCATTTAAAGACATACATACATATGTATGTTGATATGGAGAAATAATTACAAAGAATGTAATGTAAATACATTACGTTGAGATTTGCTTTCTATACGAATTTTTCTAAGTTTGATTTTCAGATAGGGATAATACGTATTGAAGTAGGTACGGCAATATTATTGTCAGTAAGTAATAACTTTTCTTTTCGTCCTTCCAATTCACCCTGTATAGTTTGTTTTGATACATGTTTCGTATATCTTTTACAATTTACAATCTAGTTATTAAATACATATACATATGTATGTATGTGTGTATATAAAAGTAATAAATACTTTCCAATACAAATGTAACACATATGAAACATACAAATAATACAATATAATGGAGATATATGTAATTGGAAAACGTGAACACAATTAATAAAACATCATACAAACTAAAATTCAGTAAAGATTTTAAAGGCTAATACGATAACAGATGCGACGTAAATCTGTTTGTGTAAGCGTCTCAATTGTATTCATTGTATTTCAATACTTCTATTGATTCGACTAGAAGGTTCATTTTTGCTTACAGATATCAGTCTGTTAGAGTCGAGTTGCAGTGAAAATATTCTCAATTTAAAATTCCGGCATAGTACAAGATTCTTTTTTAAAGTTTCCAACTCATACAAAACTATTTTTTTGTATTATCCATGTACTAAATGATATTTTAAATTCAATTTTAGATGTACCAACACGTCGAATATATCATAAAATAGTTGTTACAAAAGGCCACTAAACCAAGATAAAGAACACAAAAAGCTTCAAATAATTGTATTTTTATTATATATTTATTGGAAATAATTGTGCTAAACAGTATTATAAAAATTTAAACGTTGTCAACATTTTCGCTATATTCCTTTTTGTAATAAACATTTTAATTTCTATCCTATCAGCAAAGTATTTCTTTTCGTTATAAAACATCATTTTAATGTCAAAATTTTCAACGGTATGTAATAAATACGTAGAGCAATATAATGCTTAGTAAGTAAAATATTTCCATAACACTGTAATATTACAATACAATTTGCATTACTATTTTTTTCTTCAACGGTATTTTATGATTGTATAATAGCTAGCCATACGCACCTTCTTGATGAAAAAACAAATGCAAATGTAATAATGGAGACACGTGGGCATAAATATTTAAGCAATTAGTCAATAAAAATGTCGCACTTAATCGTTATATTAGCTATTTGCGTATAGAATATTGATTCTAATTAATCGTTTTCGTCATATCTTATTATCTCATTTTTCTACGACGAAACTTTGATGATTACCGAATTATTATGTGATAGATTTCACGTGTCATTAAAAAAATGTTTAGAGATGCTAATAGTGTATTACATAAAATAATAGTATACTTATTTTGAGTATAGGAAATATTACAAAACTAAAATAAATTAATTACTAAACAATGACAGTACACATCAATTAATTACCAATTGTGCAATAATAATTAGTTCGTTGAACCTACTACAAATGCTTTTAAAAAAGGTACAATTATATAAAAGCACGAAATTACAATTATATAAGTTTCAGATAATAATAATAATAATAATAATAATAATAATCCATGCCTTAGCATCAGACTTGAAATATCCTGAAACATTTAATCATGTTCAAGAATTTCGTTGTCGTATTATCATTTATTATTTCTGAATTATTGGTGAATTGATAAGAACTACCTCATACTTCCAGAGACTTTAAAAAGGCAGGGGGGAGAGGGGGTAGCACATTAGTATATAATACTACACTAAGATTTATTAGTACTTTCTAGTAATTGAATCCCACCAAATGATAGTTGATACATAATATGAATAGAAGGGATCGAGAGTTGGTCCCTGAGGAACCTGTCATGTCGAAAACAACCCTTAAAATCATTCCGGAGAATGCTGTAAGATATTTATTTGAGATAAAAACAATGTTTAATATTAAAACGTTGTCTAATTTGCACATTCTTATCTGCTTTTTTGAATGAAACTGTAGTTAAAAAAAAACAAGTTCTTTAGTTCCGTAATCATCATCAATATATAGTTCATTATCCGAGTTATTGTGAATAGTTTCAAACCTTTTAGATTTTGTTTTTTTACAGCTTTTTCTGTTTTTGTATTTTTCTTATATAAAACTTGTGATACCTGGATAGTATAGGTACAGGGTCATTCACGGAACTGGTACGTTAGAACGTTTTGATGTTCTTGAAATTCAACATTTCTGAAAACTTGTAATTATAACTGATATCATCTGGACTCACCAGGAAAATTATTTGCGCCATTGTACCACTTCCGGTTTACTGGAAGTTGACGTCAACCTTCTTAATTTAAATGGCATGGTATATTTCTTATGAGTTTTTTGTATTGGGCATACAATTCTGCATCAAAAATTACTAAGACATCCTATGTCAAAAATCAGCCGTTTTTGAGTTATTCATTTTCTTTTCGCAATATCAATTATTTTGACATTCAAGAATTACTAAGATTTTAAATGCATTAAAAAGCATATTTTTCGGACTTTCATCAGAAAAGTACTTATAACTCGGAAACTGTAAAGAATACAAGCTAATGTGTCTAATAATGAATGATAGAGAATTATGAAGTGTATTCAAAAATGCAATAATATATAGGCTGTTCCATTTAAAAAAGTGACTTTCATCGATGTCAACTTGGTTGAAATGAACGTTAATTTTGACGGCTCTGTATAAATTATGATAAATTTTAGGACGTAAATTTGATGTATTCTATTTCGGCTAATAACATGCCAAATATGGGGTCTTTAGCTGCAATGCCTTCAGAAATATAGAATTTTGAACATAACATTACAATTGTCCCTATATAGTATTTGAAAAAAATTGAATAACTCAAAAACGGCTGATTTTTGACAGAGGCTGTAAGTTTTGATGCAGAATTATATGCCCGATACAAAAAACATAACAAATATACCGTGCTATTTAAATTAAGAAAGTTGACGTCAACTTCCGGCAAACCGGAAATGGTAGGTAGAATGGCGCAAATAATTTTCCTGATGAGTCCAGATGATATCACTTATAACTACAAGTTTTCAGAAATATTGAATTTCAGGAACATCAAAAAGTTCTAACGAGCCAGTTGCGTGAATCACCCTGTATATTCTATTTTCCATTTTTCGAGAGAAATGTTTAGAAGGTTTTGATTCAACAAATAATAAAGTGCCTTTACTAATCGATTAATGGTTCAAATGATGGGTCACACTCCAAAAACTTATCATGAATTTCTGCTATATACCGTTTTTCTATTAAATAAGATAAAAGAAACTTTACACAGCGTAACCTCACTTTCTTAATGCATATTTATTTATAAAACTTTACATCTCCCTAACTTTAAACCAGTATTTCAGTTGAAATCCATAGAAATATAACTTTCCTTCATCACTCTAAACATCTACGTCCGCAAAAAAATGACAAAGAAAGCACTTGTCTCCCAGGAAGCGTTTGGCAAGTAACAAAATTATTTAGAATTAAAAGGGGATAAGAGCACCTATTATTCCAAGAAAAATCGAATTTTTATTTACATGGTTTTTCTACTGCTTGCTAGATACATTAGGCATACTAAAAGTCACCTAGATCCTTTTTATATGAATAAATACGCGTATTAATATGCACAAAGTAAAGTTAGCTAATAATTTTTAGTACTGGATCCTCTTGTCTCTTTCTGGGTCGAATTTCTTGTCCTTAGACCCTTTGACATTCAGTGTTAAGCATTTCTTGGTTGAGAGATTTAATTAAAAAAAATATATTGTCCCAGCAACTTGGAATGTTTGTTGAAATATGAAAAGGGGATGGAAAAATTATGCGGATTAAAAATGCATCCTGTGGATTAGTTTATAGTATCTTGATTGTTATAGAACCTCGATAGAGTGTCGCACCCTGATTCTGGGCGGAGATCGATCTTGCGAGGTAATGACGTTCAAAAGCAGGGTATTGGTGGTCTGCCTTGTTCTTTCCAAAGTCATTCTTGCTGAATCTTTAGGTATTTCTGAAGGATTGGATTCTGCAGATCTCTGAGGTCGCTAGGGATTATTGATGAAATAAGGCACGTTGCACAACATCCACAGAGTTTTTTCTTGAAGGATCTAAAGAAGGTTAGCATTAGTCTTTGAGATGGTATCCCAGAACAACCGGCCGTAAGTTAGTATCGCCCTAAGGGTTGTCTTATACAGGAACAGTTGGAGAAGAAGCGGGATCAGCATATTTCTGGCGACAAAAAATCTTTCCTTTAAGTATTTTGTATGACGTGCGTCAAGAAAAAGCTCAGGCCCAAGCATTGAGTCCTGGGGCACTCCCGATCCGATCGGAAAGCGTCGGCGTCCCTCACCCGGAAGTATCTGCCATCAAGATACGAGGAGACCAACCTCGTGATGGAGGGGTTGATCCCCGCGATCAGAAAGACTACCCCTTTCGCTCATAACCTCTACGGATAAAATTTGTGAGCCTTAAGAGTTGAAAGTCCGCAGAGTGTTCAGCTCTGAATCCGAACTGCTCGTCGGGCAGAACTCCGAGATTGGTTTACTCTCCCGAGTATTACTACTTTAGACAAGTTGGATAACAAACTAATGGGGCAGTAACTCTCTAATTGTAAATGACCACCACCCCGGCATCCTTTCTAATAGAGGGGTCAATGGCAGAAACAGGTAAACATTTAATGGTCTTGTTAGTAATGTCGTCTTCCCTCGAAGCATTTGTTCTCTTTCTGGTTTTAATTATTTCAAGCAGTTCACCCCTGTCCGTGAGCTTAAGTTGTTCACCCACTATAATTTTTAGTAAGAGAGTAAGTAAACAATATTTTCTGAGATATTTTTTGGCATAAATGAGCTACTTTTTATAATTTCTGAAATTGTCATCGAAAACCATTGCCAAATTTCATGGAAAAAAAATTCAATACTGAGTAGTTTAATACTTTGCTAGAAAATACTGTAGTTGTATTAAGTCAACTTGTTACAATCTATATCTCAAATATGATAAAAAATACCAAGTTATGTAACAAAGTATTTGACAAAAAACTATTTGGTATTTGCATAAATAAATATAAAATTCTTTAAATGGCTTTTATAATAATCATTATTGACTCCTAAATTAATTTCCTTAATGGCAGCAATGGTTGAAAGGATTTTACTGCTTGTAATAGATACACTAGCGCTTTAACAACATGAGCATTTTCTCTCAATTGGTAGTAATTTAAATCTTAAATGTATGTATGTACTTACATATGTGTATTTACTTTAAAATTTAATGAATTAAGCTGTGACATATATAAATGATACTTCCCGGCAATTAATAATACAAATTAACCTTGTAAAACAAATACTGACTAAATGAAGTGTGAACATGTGCAGAATGAAATATATCCGGTTAATTTTGTTGCTTAAAAAAATATTGTTGGATCGAAAATAAAATTATGGTCATTTAAATTTTTTTATGTATGCAAATATAAAAAGGTAGTTGGTCATATTTTACCAACATATTTGAGTTTCTCAGTATTCACATTTATGGCAGATATTTGCATTTATCAAAGGTTTCGATTGCATAATTTGTTTTTGCATGTATTTTTTATATTCTGGTCAGTTACACTATGTATGATTATACACTTAACACATGCTTGTTAATTTATTTAAATATACATCGCATGCATATTTAGCATTCACTGCGATGAAAAATATATTTTGGCATTTTTTTAAATATATATATATATATATGTATGTAATTGATAGAGGTCACGCTCTTGTAGGGAAGATTTTATAAGACTACTAAAATACAATAATTTCTGATTAAGAACAGAGCATATGGAAATCACAGAACGTGTTGAAAAAAAACAGTTTCATCTACATATTTGTAAAAACAAAGTTAGCAGAAAAGAATCGAACTTTAAATCTGTTTAACTTTTAATTATTTTGCCGTTATTATATTTTTTACTTTTGTACTTGTGTGAACTTTAGTATACAGGTTAAACTGTCCTATTTACGGCAAGAATATTTTACCATGTTCGTTAAAGAACAATAGGACGAAATTTTAATATTCATGCAATTGTAATGCAAATACGATTACACCACTAATAAAAGGAGCTGTTGCACGTGGAAATCTAGATTATTATTTTATTTACAAAAACCTTAATTTTTGGCTACATCTTTGAGTAGACGTTCATGCCAACCAACCCCCAGATTCCTTCAGTTCCTCTTTTTGTAAGGTTGCATCAAAGACTGCTTGGTACTGATTCATTTCGGACACATAATCTCAGAAGATTACGGTTGGTGTCTTCCATAGAACTGGAAATTTTAGTACTAGTAGAGCAAAATCCGGCAACGAGTTTGTGGAGAATGCAAGAGTTGATAGATTGATACACATGTCTTGGCCGACAAAACTTTCGATGCTATTATGGAATCCAGACCTCAAATATGTTTTCTGTTGAACATTTGGATGGATATATTATATGTGCGACAGGTTACCAGGTCCGATCTCGGAGATAACTCGAAGAAATTTAGCTTTGCAAAAAGTTTATCACGAGGCTACGCTTCAAAAGTGAATGGAATCATAACACCATCACGGAATTGAATAAGAATGTCATATTATGGTATACAGATGCTTCCAGGACAACCGGAGGGACTGGAATCGGAGTATATGGGCCTAGAATCAAGCACTCAGAAAGCTTAGGGAAATTCCTTAGCACCCTTCAGGCGGAAATACACGGTATAGAAAGATGCGTCCGGTTTAACCTCGACAGAAATTACCGAAAACAGGAGATTATCCTCCTAACCGACAATCAAGGAGCCATTAATACGCTGAGTTCTTACACAATCAGCACAGAAATGGGACAAATGGTAAAGAGATATGCTATGCTGATATCGTTACTAAACTGCATAACGCTTGTTATCAGATGCGAAAATTGAGCAATCTAATGGTGTTTGAAGTTCGAAGGTTTTGGGGGTTTATTAGATTATGCAAAACTGTCATCCTTTTTTTACGAAATTTGAAATCCTTCTTCTTGTAAACGTTTACATTCTTGCGATTCTTGTATATATTTTTAACAATAAAAGTACGGGAGTCTGTAAGTTAACCTGTTTTTTTATTCTTTCTTTTCTTATATGGATTCACTATAGGTAGTTTTCATGTAGTACACAGTTTACTGAGTATTCTTATCTATAATCTGTAGATGTGTATACATTCACATTATTGACTTGTCCGATATATTTAATATACTTAAAGTGGTGGCAATATAATTAAGCAGGGCATCAAATTATCAAGTACTGATTTACTTACAAGTCTATGAATTCTCTTTAAAACACATGTGCAGAGTAGGTGTTTGTCAATCCCCGGTGTCTCGGAACGAAACAAACGATTACAAAAAATTCGCTGAATCAGCATGGACAGATAATTAAAAACGATATGGATATCAAATAGTTGTCGCTTTTCTGTGTTACTATGAATATCGGGAACTTCTTATTTATAATATATAATATATATAGGTATAGATATATATTCCAATTAATTTAATTTGGAATAAACACGGGAAAAAGCAAAAGATGCGATCCTACCATGAGAAAATGTATTCTTAAGTTATACGATAGAAAATCGTCATATAGTATAGCAGAGCTTTTGCAGTGTTCAAAAACAATGGTATTTCATGCTGTCAACAACTATAAGTTATATATGTAATACCACACAAAATATAAAAAGAAAACAGAATCCCAGAAAAACCACTGCTAATACTGACACAAGAATTGTACGCTTAGCAAAGAAAAATCCTCGACTGGGATCTAATGCAAGAGATATTCGGAGAAGCTGGTTCTGGGGCGTCAGCAAGAACTGTTAGAGATCGTTTATGTGAAGCGCAATTGTTCGGAAGAGTGGCGCGCAAGAAAGCTTTGGTTAAAAAGCGTAATCGAAAGGCACAAATACAATTTGCAATTCATAGAGAATGGACAATTAACCAACGGAAACGTATATTCTGGTCCGTCGAAACCAAAATTAATCGATTAGGATCTGATAGCAGGCAATACGTACATCGTTCACCATGCAAAAGCATTCGATCCGAGGTATACTGAAATAATCTTGAAGGAGGTGGTTCCATAATGGTTTGGGGTTGCATGTCCTGGTACGGAGTTGGTCCAATTTACAGAATCCAAAGCATTATGGACCAGCACATGTATATGAATATTTTAGAAACCGTGATGCTGTCTTTTGCGGAGGAGGATTTTCCAGTTGTTTGGAAATTCAAACACGACAATGATCTAAAGGACACCGCGTGTACAGTAAAAAATTGGCTACATCAGAATGCAGTCAGTTCTGATATGGCCCTCGTGCAATCCGGACTTGAAACCTATCAGAAACTTATGGAATGATGTCAAAACGATTGTGTCACAAGAAGACATAAAGAAATTTAGATAGTCTGTTGGAGCAACTAGTGCTAGCATGGCAAGGTATTCTCCAGTTTGTGCCGAAGTTTTGCAAAGTAAAGGGTTTTCCACAAAATATTAACAATTAGGTGTAACAGTGACTGTCTTTAGGGTATATGATATAGTTTTTAAATACACTATTATCCTTGTTCGTAATTAAATGTCCAGCATGAATTGTTCTGTTTCTATATAAAATGTTTTCTCTGAAATTCATTAAATATTTTATTTAGTTTGTGCATGTATTTCTACGTCTATAAAATATTTGAATATGTATACCGCTTAATTATTTAATGTATCACCAGTAAATATGAAAAATATCCTAACAATTTAGTGTTCTTAATTATTTGGCCACCACTGTATATCTAGTGGACTAATAAAGATATCTAATCTAATCTATGTTCTTCTTATTTTCTTTTTTAATTTTCGTTATATATGCTTGATGGCATTTACAATCTATAACAGCTTTCTTGAAAAGTGTGTCTTGTTTGTCATTTATCATTCATGCGTATGCCTTCTTGAATCGTCATAAAGTAGTTTTTTTTTCAAACAGTAACGCAATGGGGTTACGAAAGAACACGATTTATTGGAATGATATTACACAATTTATAAGTTTTGCAAATATTTTGTCAAGCGAAGTCAATATTTTAAGTTCCTCTTCGACGTGAATATTAAACAACATGAAGGTTGTATTTATTATTAGATATGTTACTAATTATTAAGGTAGACTTGTTTATTGATATCTATATAGAAGCAAATATGTACATGGACCTCACATCCTCATTAGTTAATAAACAAGACCTTTCACAAAACTATTTTTGAGCTGCAAAACATAAAGTAAATGGAAGCAAATTGAAGAAGATAATAATACTAATATTTACAACATCAAGAAGTAAATTAAATCGTAGTGACAACGGCAACTGTATCCACATTCCTCTCCGTATGTCAACTAATAACGGCGCCATAAACGGTAATATAAATTCCCAATAATATTGCATTATACATGTTGAAAATCTTTTCCTACTTAACGTCAAATTATCACCAGTACTGTTTTCGATGTGTGGGACCGAAATATATCGGTTCTATCACTTCTAATAGTAGACAATACTAATTAGAATTAATTAGGATATTACACATCATTACCAAAAATTAGCAGATATATACCTAGTACTAATTGATGAAGCGACGTTCTAATTATTTAAAAGCATATTGGCCGCATATAGCGTCAGTTGCATACCTCAACTTTAGTAACAATGAGCAATTTCGTGTGCAAATTGCTTTTGTCTATAAAACTCCTTTCCGGATATTTCGGAGAGGTTTGACGTAAATATTACGCAAGGAATATTATATTATAAGAGGGGAAAAAAGCATTTCTAAGTACATCTTTTTAAGATTCTGAATTAGAATAATGGAACATCCGTGAACTGTTGTCTATAGCAATTAAATAAATAAAACGCGTAAAATAAGATTATGCAACGTAAAATTTTGTCAACGTCATTACAGTGTTAAAAGGTTTTATTGGACTCGGTGTAAATTGATTTTCAAGTAAATTTATACGTTCTGTAAACCTTTTTAGGTGACCACAAGAATCAATATTTCGTCGAATTGAGGGCTATATATAATTAGTTCGGTCATGTTTCTTTGAAGTGGTATGTCGTAACATAAAGTCGCTATTTTTACTTTTTAAATTTTGAATAGCATTACTTATCAATATAATTCTCCTTAATTACAATAATGGTTGCGCGATTCCAACTCGCCTTTTACTGAAATTTGATGCAAATATGTTCACAAATATATTTATGTATACCAGTTTTACAAAAAGAAAATTCAAACTTTGAATTATTACTTCGATTTAGTAAAAATATAATTACAACGACCGTCTCCCAAACCCCCCTAATATTATGATGAACTACCAAAGTCCACCTCAGACAGCAACTCTATTAGGATGCGATAGGCGATTTCTCGTAAATGATATTTTACATGGATTTCACGGAGAAACAATGAAACAAACCTGACAAAAGACCTAATCAAAAGCTTAGAAGTAAGCCTAGACAAAGTCAAGAGAAAAAAAATTGATTTTACGACAAAATCATTCTTCAAAAACAATTCTGCCGCCTGGTGAATGTTAGTTTGCTGACCAAGAAAACAAATATGTTTCAAGAGATAAATACCATTAGAGTTTATTCTTAACTGAAAAATGTCCATAAAAACATACTTTAAATACAAAATTTCAAGAATTAGATGTCATAGTTGTGTCATTATATTGTTGTTTGTTGTTGATTGTTTTTATTTGAAAGCTGACAAAGGGAATGAGATTGTTATTTTAGATAACGAAGACTACTATGATCGGGTTAATGACATGTTGGGTAGTGGTCCTTATAAATCATTTTCAAAAAATCCTTTCCCTAAAATGATTAGAGACATCAACAACGTGTTTAAAGCTTGCAACAACCTTATTACTGCCGATTTTAGACATAAGCTGCATGTTTCCAATCCTGTTACCCCTAACTTATATTGTTTACCTAAAATTCACAAATCTGGCAAGTCGGTAAGACCAATTGTTTCGACGATTAACGCACCATTAGGGTTTCCAAATGGCTGACCAATGAATTTAATAATTTGCCAATACAGCACCCTAGTTCTGCAGTGAAATATTTCGTAGAATGTATTAAAGAAATTCAAAATATTCAGTTGCTGTAGGGTGAAGTATTGATTTCATTTGATGTTAATTCTCTCTTTCCTAGTGCACTGATTCCAAACACCTAGACATACCTTAAGGACTTGTTGGTTCAAAATAGTTTGAGTCAACAATGTAGCAAGGAATATATTCTTCTAATTGACATCTGTATAAAACAGAACATTTTTCAATTCAACGGCAGTTTTTATGAACAGCTAGAAGGGACGGCAATGGGTAACTCCTTGTCAGCCGTTTTAGTTAACCGTTTCATGAGTCGTTTTGAAAAGGACTTAGAATCTGAGGGCGAATATTTTCCTAGGGTTTGGCTGAGGTATATGGATGGCATTTTCGCTATTTTTGATGCCAAAAAATGTAATATTGACGATAATCGAATAAGTTCACTTATGAAAGAGAAGAAATCGGTCAGCTACCCTTTCCACATATGTACTTTAATAATTAGAAATAACAATAGATTAGAGTTTGACGTACATAGAAAAGAAACCACTACACTTCGCTACATTCCATCAGATTCCCATCATTGTGCAAAACACAAAATGGCAAGCCTGAATTTTTTGGTACACAGACTCCTCACTTTTCCCTTGAACAAGACGAGCTATAAGAAAGAGCTTAAAATTATAAAAGATGTGGCACAACCCCAGCACATCTATAAATTAATTAGGAAGTGTAATTATAGAAAAACTGTGAAAGAATCCACGACTTTTCGAGAGGATGTTAAAGCTTTACCCGTGTTTATCCTCCCTTACATTCCCTTTATCACTAAAGGTTTGAGAAAAATCTTCAAAGAGCTGTATCTCATAGTTCTAATAGTTTACAGTTCTGGGACTAGTTTACGAAGTCTCATCGGTAACCCTAAAGATAAGATACAACCTTTGGAAAAGTCGGGTATTTACGAAATTAATTGTAAAGATTGTAATGAAAAATATATTGGGCAAACCAGGAGAGCAGTCTCAACTTGGTTTAAAGAGCATATGGCTAATCTTAAATTTAATAGAATTGAGAAATCAAGCCCTCGCCCAATACATTTTTGAAACAGATCACAACATCGATCGTACGAATGTTAAATTAATTAGACAAATAAACAATTATAAGTTTCTAAATGTTTTCGAAAGTTTAGAAATATATAAAAATAGGTCATGTGTAATGAACGGTGACAACGGCCCTATCCCGCAATCGTCATTGTTTTCGTTAATCGGAAATTAATAATGCGTATCGAATTGACCTCGCATAACATTTAGGTTACTTGCTATTTGTAGGTTTTATTTTAATTTAGTTTTATTAACGCCTTGATAATAAAAGCTTCGCTGTCGAAACGCATCGGTTTTTAGTAAAAAGTATTTGGTATTTTGTGTTAGTGTTTAGTGTTCTATATTTAATTAACATAACTTCTTATTTCAAATTTAATTAATATATCTATATTACGATCTGTAAGTAGTTAACTTTCAACCCCAGATATATTTTCAGTTTTAATTCATCAAGGATTGATATATTTGAAGTTGATGTCTATACATATATGTATATACAGGGTAACAACTTGAACTACGAAAGCCTGTTGATAGGAGAGGGTGGTGGGAGTTAAAATTAAACGTATCCATTTTACTATTGTTAACTTTTTATATGACAGGAATGTCAGTGGTTATGTCAAATACTTTACCGAACCATCAAACTATACTAATGGAATACACAATTTATGAAAAAGTGCAAATTATAAAGTGGTTTTGTAATTTGCCATAGTATTTGACATAACCACTGACATTCCTGTCATACAAACAGTTGACAATACTAAAATGGATACATTTAATTTTACCCCCCAATCCCTTCTCCTATCAATAGGCTTTCGTAGTTCAAGTTGTTATCGTGTATATAAACATTGCATATGCTTACCACATGCAATGCAGGAGATATTTCGAGCGTTGTTGGGTTTGCGATTGGCCAGCGTACGGCAATATTTCTAACAAAAAACCTGAATGAACTAATAGAAAAATAGGAGATGTGGTACCCCATGACTCCTCATGTGACGAACGTCTGTGGATTTGACACTAATTTTTTATAATATGCTAATGACATATCTAACTTTTCGTCTCCTTATAAACTTTTGATTTATTTAACATTTGACTATGTATTGTGATTTTTCAATGAAACACTCGTAAGCGTCTTTAATATCAAGGCTTGGTGTGCTGGTGGCATTAGGTGTTGGGGCCATATATGCTATTTCTGGTAGTTTTCTAGTTTTTCTGGTAGTCGTTCCATGCAATCCTGTGCTAGGCGTGACTTTTCTGTTTCTTATAGTCAGGCCATTTTTTGGTGTTCTTCTATCCTGACACATTCACATGGTATTTCGTATATACAGTCTTTTGTTGTTTGATTTTCTTTGTCTGGTTTTGTCCTTGTTAGTGAGAATCTGATGGCGTTAGTTGTTTTTATGGCCGTAGTTGTTGCCTATTCTTCGTATTTTTTTTCCGATAGGCCTTTGATATACGGTATTACTGTAGTGCACACGTTGGCGTGTTGTTCTTGTGCTACTTTGCTCTCTCTTGCTTTTGACAATATCTTGTCTCTATATCCGTTCAAAATTAGTGTGTAAGTTAAGTTCTTCAGCTCGTCTTCTCTATCTTTTTCTGAGCAGATGTTGCTTGTTCTGTCATATAGGCATTTGGCCACTCCTATTTTAATGTTGTGAGGATGGTGGGAATCGTGACTATTGTACACGACAACATACCACAGTACCGAAACTGTAGCGGAGCACCGAGATTCCGTGGGAGTTAACAAACGCAGCTTAAACATCGGAACAATTGTTTGTTGTTGTGATATTAGTCTCGATTCTAGTAAGCAAATCTATAAGTAGACTAGAAACAAAAAGCTCTTATCAGAGCTTCCCTGAAGACGGTGATAGACATTTCACCGAAACGTCGGATTATCATCATTCTACAGACAATGGAAATAGCCCAAACAATCTTTCAATCATAGATAGTTTCCTGGTAAAAATAAAATAAATAAAATTCGTAAAAAAATCGTAATGGGAATTAAATATAACATATCGTAAAGAAAGCCTCAAAGTAAAATTTTACAAAACCCGGAAACGTTGGTTAAAACATCAACTTACTACAAAGCAGAACTAGGAAGTCAAAGAGTACCACCCTATCCCCTATTCCCTATCTTTTCTATTAGTTCATTAATTTCTTTTGCTACAAGTCATACAGGAAATATGCTTAAAATATATTGGAAATAATAATAAATGTAGCTCAAAAATATTTAAGTTTGACGTTTTGTATGTAGAATATATGACTAACGGATTGACCTACTTTTTTGTAACAACTTGTATATCAAAAAGGAAAACAACGCGGTGAATTTTAGAAATGACATTGATAATTTACGTGTGGTTTTACAAGTTTATTAAATTGGCTCTTGGCTAGTTTGTTTTTGCTGTTTTTCCTTAGTCCTTACAAAGGCAAAAATATTACGAAGTAAAAAACATGTATTGATGTAAATCGCATTCCCCTAACTGTTGAAACTAAGAACGTGAAATTTAGAAATGTTTATTTAATCTAGAATTGTCCAATGCCAGAATGAAATATCGAATCAATGCGCGGAATTTTCAATTTGTAAGTCACCTCCCTATAATCCTTTATGCATAAACATGTTTCAAAAGAAGGAAATGCAGATATAAATAAAATGTACGATACAAACTATGACAATAAATGATGTAAGTAAACAAAATATTTTACCCTGTTAAGGCTGTATGAATTGGCAAAGTGTTACCAATTGCATGTATCACATTTTTGATTTGCTCTTTTGGATCTGTGCATTAAAAGGAAATACCTATATGTCTGAACGGAAATTACTCGAGTATATAATTCTTAATTAGTCATTGATTTTAAGATAAAAGAGCAAGAAATTTATGTTCCAATTTTGGTGATTTATGGATTTCTGCAAAGAACAATCGGCGTGTTTGTAGGCGATTCAAAAATAGTTGAATATCCATATGTATTTACTCCCAGAATTACGCGAAAATGAACCTGGTTATTTTTAAAACTATTAGAAGCGTTTTTGTTGGCACCTTTCGCTATGAAAGTGTTTTAATATTATAGAGAGTGAAAGGTTCAATTTTTAGAATGATTATGTACAGAGAAAATTGTAAACTTCTGCCTTGTAATATGTTTTTAAAACTTTTTTGTTCGAAATCGTCAACAAAAACGTAATTGTTTCAATTTGCAATAACTTTCCTCGGTGAAATTATTTTTCACCAAGGTAATTAATTCCAGCATTCCACTATCTGTTGCTTCAGATGATTGTCATTGCACACAGACAAAGAGATACCTGTTTCAGGTTAAAACAATGCCCGAGAGCGAGGCCGAAGACCAAAACAATGGTTAAAATTTTTGCGAATTAAGATAATTTGCGGTAAGGACACATTCTACAGTTTTCGTTGACGAACAATAGTAAGAAATTGTATTGAAACATAAATATGTGAATGAAAGTACTTTGATAAAATTTATGCTGTTAATATGAGATGCTAAACATAATTTGCCTATGGTTGCCTAAGCTAGTTAGTAAGTAGAAGTTACTAACGAATATTTTGTTAACAATTAAAAGATATAAATATTTTTGGTTTATATCAACACACAGTGCTCCTTGTGAACTAATTTCAGTTTTTGTTTTAGTTACTCACCTTTCAATTCACAGACAGTTCTAAATTTGTAGCTGACTGTCCTATATAGCAGTTCTTATTTTTATTTCAGCGAATAGTGTCCTATAATCTAAGGCTTCTAGTTCATATTATTTTTTAAATTTATTACTCGAAAGACTTGAACATTTTACGATACAACACCCCATCTTTATTAAACTCTACCAGATTTTCAATCTTTAAATTACCTTATCATTGTATTATGTTGGTCGGCATTTTATGAGTATGTATTGTTTTATTTTATTATATTCTGAACTGTGTAAATACATTTGCTTCCATAACAAAATTAAAACAACAATAATTAAAATGTAATAAACACACAATAATTATACATAACATCTTTCCTTTTAAGATCATTATCAACAGTCCGCGTATCTAATTGGGTTTATCAGTTATCTATAACTAAGTTATAAGTATGACTTTCATCAGTATGACTACCTTCATGGCCATCGCGAGCTGTATATTATTCATTACATTAATATATTCCAATCCATCAGATAACAATTTACCATTATCGTGACTTATATTAAGTTTATTAGCTCCTGCTGTATAATTTGACGTGTAGATGTTTTATAAATTCTTTGGAGAAAAAGTTTAATTAAAAGAAGAGAAACCAGACGATATCACGTCTGAATAACCATGCGACGTAAAAATTCTGGCGAATTCTATGATTATTTGAAATATCGATTTATTTCTAAATTGGATTTTCGAATCTATTTGCGTTTTTTGTATTTGAGGTCCATTTTTTCCCTTCCAGTCTCAATTCTTTTAATTATATCCAACTTATAAAGCTTTTCTTGTACACTCAGCTGTAATTCAGAATCCTTCATATGTAATTCAGATTAACGAGTTTTATATCAGAACGCCCCAATTCTAAATCGTATTAGTAAGTTTGATTTCAGAATGTGTCAATCGAAACTAAGAAATTATTAATTGTAATTCAGAGAAGGATTATTTTTGTTTTTACATGCACAAGTTACAACAAAACATATACATGTATAGGTATGTGTATATATGTATGTATGTACCCATGGTCCAGGTATTGTAATCTTTGTTCCTCAATAAGGAGCATTTATGTTTGGAATTCAAAGATTTAACATTTTCTTTTATTTTTGATTATATACTTTCAATAGGATTCAGCATGGGTGAATAACGAGGTAATCCTAGTAAAATTGCTCTTCCATTATTGTTAATCTCATTTATAATTATTTCTATTACCATAAACAATTACTAAATCTGTTAGTTGATTACCCATGTCTTGCCACTGCTACAAAGTTGTGGTTAACCAATCATTGGCCAATTCTGCTGTAAAAGAACCTCAATGACGCTCCATAGAAATGACTCCAACTCGGACGACCAGAAAACGATTTTCTCAACCTATTTTTTTCTTGATGCAGGAAGGAGCTTTTTCTTATTGTCATTACTTCACCTATCCAAACTGAATTTTTGTTTTCCTGTTGGAATGTATTGTGTTAGGATCCTTTCATATAATGAGCTTTTTCTAATTGTCAACGCAATCCAATCTTCTCCTTTATTAGCACATACAATAATTCTATCTCTATTTTGTTATGTGTGATGCATGTAAGTTGTTCTTTTAATATCTTCATTTCCAGTTAATACTTCTCTGCAGATAGGATAAGTAACTTCTTCCTTCATTGTAGTTAGCAAATTGAAGGACTTTGTATGAAGCAAATGCATACATGGTAATAATCCTTTTAGAGTATTCCTTGTCATTGGTATCCGACAAACACCATAATTGTCTTTAAAATCCATTATTAGCACCAAACCTTAAGTACACACACACACACAATGCAAACAATTCGTAGTGACATGTGACGGATTTCGAATTTAACTTTACGGTTTCTGAATTGCAGTTAATTTCGAACATGTAATTTGATTCCAAAAATGGTACTAATGCTACATGCTCATGTATTTTGATTTAATTTAACAGATATGGATTTGTTTTCAGTATATTTTACCATTTGCAGGATAAACTAATAATATAAAATTATATGCAAACGAATAACAGTTTGATTTGATCTCAAAACTTGGTAGATCCTGGTATGAGTTGATTCTAGCTCAGATGGAGCCATCTCTTATGTCATGTTAGCCTCTATTCCACTGATAATTTGTGTCAAGAGTACCTTGACACCAGACGTAATATAGGTAGGTGAACCTGAGTACAGCAGTTCTGCAGTGCCAAATAGCATTCTTCCAAATTTGGCTTGGATTGGATCTAGATTCAAGAATACCCACGTAGAACAAATTGATTGGTCCAATCAATCATTGTATTGTGTTTTTTAAACAACAGACAAAAAAATATCTAACAATCAATGTAATAAAGATAAAACTCAATTCATCAGTCAGCTTTTAGCAAACACAGATTTTCAACATTTTAATCGCTGCAAATTTTTCATCAGCTTTTGCATAAAAAATAAGTACATAAAACCGTTATTACAGAAACTGTTTTACGACTGTTTACTATTTGCGGTGTAAACTACTTTTAACAGAAAAAAATAACAAGTTTGTAACTTTTATTGCATATTGCGAGATATATTTTCTTTGTTCTATTAAATGTGAGATTATAATATAGCATTGGTATTACCGAAGCGTTCGAATAGCTTTATTATTACTTTAATAATCTATAACTATGTGGTGGAATGAAGTGCGTGTTGGTATGCAATATATTTTCTATCTGAATAATTTTCTTCTCGGAAATACGCGTGTTATTGTCCACTCTTCAAAATAATAATTGAACTAGTTTTCGCTAATTAAAAAATTGTTTTTCTTGTGTAAATATTGTAACAAATTGATGATTTAATATTACTTTGCTAAACTGTAGACTACGTAATATTTAGAATTACTTAAATAGAACTCATATTGAACTCAATTGGAGTATCTCATACATATTATACATACTATTTTGACGAAGTAATGACTAATTTATTTATTCGAGTGTAGTAGTACAAGACTTACACACTTGAATGGTAATCATCTGCTTCTGATTCTGTCATATACTCACTATGGTTGTTGTTTGTTCAACAAATAGAAGAATCTTTGACGCAGTTATGTAATATGTAGAATATATTTTGGAGAAAAATTTAGAGAAGTTTTTGACAAAAATAATTAATATAAAAATAACCAGAAAAATATGAAGTTGTATAGATCTCATACTTATGACGGATGACGGATTCTGATAGGGGGAATGACAAAAGGCTTTACCTAGTAATCTTGACCGAAAGGAAAATGTATCTAGTTATTTTAATAATCCGAAGGACCTGGGATACTGACCAAGTTATTATTATATTAATTCGGAGCACCTTTTTTTTACTTAGAGCATACCTGTACCACGTTCGCGTTAACTATAGAGTTGTTTCGTTGTCATTCGTCTATGATGGAGCATTAAAATGTAAAAAGAATACATGGAGTTGATCTGTAAACCCCAATTTTTTTTTGGTAGGGTATTAAGTCCACGTATTGTATGCGTGTTGTCGTGATAAGTGGCTTTTTTCCAGCATTTCCTATTCCTTAACAAGTTGTGAAGTGTTAATTTCAAGTCAGCCTGATGGAAATGGAGAATCAAATTTTAAGTGATCGTTTTATACTGTTGCAAAATACTGGTTTAGCTGTTTATTATTGTACGAAACTAAATGTGAATATGCATTTTCAAATTAAATATGTTATAAAAACTTAATATGTGTAGGTACAAATGTTTTGAGTTTTTGTATCTAATTAGAATTATTAATTTTTTCGCATCCACTTTCTTCATGAATGTTAATCTCAAAGCCATCTTTTTTAATGCGAATGTTATGTAAAATGTAAGTAGACGCAATTAGCAAAGGTATTAAATCTTTTCTATGGACTTCAAGATACTTAATATATTCTAAACCTCGCTTTTAGAAGATCACATACATTTTTAACGTTTACTCTTATTTTCTGTGTTAGCTAAATACCAGCTTGTAATCATTATTTTGCTTTTTTTCTATTGAAGTTATCTATCTTTTATAGTAAAACACAATTTACTTAACAAATCTTCAAATGTTTCAGAATGCATACTAAAATCATCTGAAATTGTCGATCTTTGAAATTTAGAACGGTCACTTCTGCCTAATATCAGATATTTTCAAGTAACTTTCGAAAAATCCGTTTCTATTATAAAATGAGGTACTAGATATACTCTCCCATCATTTTTTCGTGCAAAAATTCCCTGGCAGTATTGCTTTATGGTTCTCATTTTTCGGAAGAATCTCTCACCATGTTCGTCATTAAGATTTTTCGAGAAAAAAATTCAGGTAGGAATGCAAAAAATGGATCTTTAGGATGCTGCAGGGCCTGATCGAGAAATAAAAAGAATGAAATGGATATGCATTATTGAAAATGAAATAGAATTAAATGAAATGATAGTATTTCAATCTCCAAGGGAGTCTAAAACAATTAACTACATGTTATTTGCCTTTAGTGATTGGTTTTCTGATATTAACCAAACGATTTATGGGTTTTAAGTTTTATAACATTAGACTTGGAAAAACTCTACGTCGGTATTATGAAAAAATACACAATCTATCAGGTTTTCAGCTCTATATTCGTACACACTTCTATTCTCAAGTGTACCGATTTCTCTAAACCGAAAACAAATTCTGAGTTACTAGATGATATATTTAGTTTGTTCTAGGAGTATGAACAGTTTTGTAATGCAAAAGAGTAGAGGTTATTTGTTGACAATAGAAAAGAGCATTTGAAAGCAAACTCAAAAACATTTGAAAGCATAAGAGAAAACACGAAACCATTAATCTTGGTGGCATATTATTCAAATGTATCAAATATAGTGAACACGACTAGAAAGATTATTCCTACGTGTGGTGGGTTTGCAAAATGGATACACAAAATATTTCTGCTTCCTATGCTTGAGATAGCTGTGCGAATAGCTATCATAAGAGAAAATTGCTGGAAAGGGAAACTAAAAATATCATTCCTCCAGAATTACATACCTATTAAATTTGGACTCTTCGTTCATTTATTTGAAAATATTATTAAAAAATCTTGATTTTGCAAAAATAAAGGATGGAAAGGTGAACAGATGACATTTCTTTTAGTTAATTGTTTTGGATTTTCTCAGAAAAATAAAAGCTTGAACTACGATATAGTTATTGAACTCTATTTACGCTTTTCATGCTTTTTAATTTTCTATCCTTTTCTTGCATTCATACTTGTACTTTTTCTCAAAGAATCTCTGTGGAGAGCATAGTGCGAGATTCCACAAGGAAATCAGAATGATTTAGCGATGTTACAAGGGATTTTGAGATAAAATAATGATTGGAGATTATATGTAATTCCTAATACGAGAAACAGATTCGAAAAGACCAGAAAACAAACAAGAAGCTCGCATTATTTCTAACGTTTATATTATATTGAAATAGTTCTAAAAGCAATAAAAATAAAGAGAAGGAATCAAAAATATCTAAAAGCTCTGCATGCTCATATATAAGTAGAATTTCTTGTTGGAGTACGTACAAACGTCTTTATCATTTGTTTGCATTTTTATATGGAATTTATGTTACTTTTTTTTATGTAAATTGTAAGAGCATTATTACAAAAATAGAAGAGCAATTTAGTTGCAGAAAGTTAAAGTATGTAGCCTTGAGGCTCAAATGAAATATAAATTAAATATTAATATCATCATTTAAATAAAATTGTTGGACATGTATGTATGTCTAAAAATGTATTGCATCAAACTTCATAAAAAAGCTAAAGAATATATTCCAGAATTAAAATAAATTTCATAAAACAAGAGTACAACTCCTTCTACTTTAGATGAATCCATCCACAAGATACTTCTTTCGAACTCTCTGGTTCTTTCGTGAGTCGCTATAAATATGTTACGTGCTTGAGTACATATAATTGGTAGTAGCAGTTGCAACTGCAGCAGCATCGTCCAAGGTTATAGACCTCCATCGACATTGTCTTAAGCATTTCTTTCCCTGCATCTCTATCTTATGTATTGTATTAATAACACATACATATGTATATGCATCGTCGATTTAATAGGTCGTCTTTAAATTGCTTTTTTTTAATTGATTATTCGTGAGTCTAAAAAACAAGTTAATTTAATACAGCTTATTGCCCCCTATCAATGAAGTCAAGATTTGTGCATTACATTAACGTGACGTAGCATGACATTAATAAACAAGAAATTATGTTGACTTTTTGAAATAATTTGCCGTAACGAAGTGGATACTCTAGAATCTAGATATAAATTGATCTTTTGCTAGAAACTAATGTAAGAAGTGACTGAGACTAATTACTAATTGATACATATATAACGTACTATAATTTATTATGTAGATACATGCATCTCTAAGTAGACATTAAATAAGGCCAAGTGTAAATATGTTGTTGCAAAATAATACAAATTCCATTATTTGCAAGGTTCTGTTTTAATTCATAATTATATTAATAAACATTAAGTAATAAACATATTAATTATATAATTACATACATATGATTCATTATATTAAATAAATAGAGGAAATATATACATACTTCAGATTAATTCAAAACCTAAACAAATGGCATGCGCCTTGTAATATTCATTATTTCGATATGTTGTATTGTAACATATGTAGGTCGTTTTTAATCTATTCTTTTTATTACCAAATATTGAAATTGAAAACTTTACCAACTGTTTATCTGAATTTTATATTAGCAATCAATGATATTAGCGATTGGAACCAAGGTCATCGAAAAACAAGCCTAGCATACTTTAAATAAAATATTTTGCATATATTACCATATACAGTCTTCGTCATAAACTACCATATTTTATGTAAAACATCTTTTCGTAAAATCCTTTAGTGAATGAAAAATACAGTTACATAGTGCATTCTAAAAAATTTATTTTAGATATTCTGATTTTTTATTTTATGATAATTCTTATCTGAAAGTATATGTTTAATTGAACAAATCTGAATTACATTTGAATCAAATTTTGCAATAAGTTTCAATAAAGATTAAATCCTTGTAATATATTTATTACACCTTTGCAACTAGTGAGGGTTTTCCACTACTTTATTGAGAAATATCTAGAAAAATAATCTAAAGGGACTGCCTTTAGATTCAAGGACAAGAAAATATTTCCGTAGTATTTTTTGTTCAATTTGCGCTTCAAAGTATCAAGTGAAAATTAATCGGAAATACTTGAAACTACCTACTTAGTAAAATACAAACGGTGTGGCCCAAAAAGGACAAATTTAAATTGAATGAAATGGATACACGATAATATTAAAAATAAATGTAATATCAAACGACCAAAAAAATAAATAAATCGATCTATGATAAATAAAAGAGTCACAGAAGCAAGCAATCCCATTTCCGTTGGTCCGTTATAGATTTTTTTCGAAACCGGCAAAGATACAATTTTTTTGCCAGGGAAACTGCATTAGGCACAGCAGGCGCTTAGGTTCTATCGCGTTCTGGAGTGTGAGACTCTCTGCAAACAGGCTATCTACTAAAACCCCTCAGTGGCCTCTGTAGCATTCGGAACTATTGTCGATATGATATCAGATGCTATCGGCAGATTCACATTACATGGAACGTCTAACTGTCGCTTGTCGTTATAGTTAATCAGCCTGCTTCCTCACCATAATATTTTTTACTCTGCTATGTAGTGTTTCCCACTGAACTGGACTAACTAGCATCAATTGCATCATGGTCTAAGGTGTTGCTGTGCACTCCAACTCCCTACAAGTCTCTTCTCCCCTTGATTCATTCAAGTGCATCCAAAAAAAATCGTGTGTTTAACTGTGTCAATTGCACTACAATATGTAGCGGTGTCATCCCTGTTAAAACGCTTTGCAAACGACGCGGGGAAAGAACTTGTATCAGGTTCAATCTTTTCGTCTATTATGCTTTCACCTTTTCCAGGTCCCATTTCTGCCGTCAAGCCTTTAGTGTTGTCGTTCTGGCTATTGTTTTCGTTATTGTTCAGTATTCCTACTTTTTATCATACAGGTCCGATCTTTCCTTAAGCATAAGTTCAGTCGGTATCACCCCTGTGATCACCTGTAAGGCCACCAGGGATACCGTTCTATAACCGGAGACAACCCGGAGCAACATATTCCTTGGCATATTTTTGTTGTAAACGAATTCGATTGTTTTTGAAGCTTTCTTTTTAGTTCATGGACAAGAGAATATTTCAGTAGTAGTTTTTTTTTAGTTTGCGCTACAAAGTTTCAATTGGAAATTAATCGGAAATACTTGAAATCTATGAATGATATATTGTTGCTATCTATCTATCATCTATTCTAAGGCTTCCTTTGACGTGTGGCATATTGCATCTTTGTGCCGACGCAGAAAATCTTCTTATTTTTATCTCCTTCTACTTTGATTGAATGAAGTCTTTTAATCTCTCCTGTTGACATGCTGTTCCAGACAATAACCGATGCAACAAATTTTAGTTTTGTCTTGAAACAATTGGGAAGGAAGAGCCCATGTTTCTTACAGATATTTCACTTCAAGTCTGACCTCATCGCTTAGCCGTTTTTAGCTTAGCGGCTTGTTTTACAAGTAGAAGATGAAAAACGATTTCTTTCGCCACAAATCGATCATTAACCACCAGAATAGCTTAAATATGGAATATGCGCGTGCGACTCGCGTTACAGAGGGTGCAAGCGATTTTCGCCTCTATTTCGTAATGTAAAAAATTCATAATGTTGACACCATTGCAGATAATCAATTGAAATTTTGGATTTTGGATGAACAAATCATACTATTTCTTTTAGTGACACAAATTTAACTCAACTTTCACCACAAAGGAGAGGTGAATTTTTCCATGCCTACTTCAATGCTTCCACATTTAAGCTGTTCTGGTCGTTAATGATCGATTTGTGGCAAAAGAAATCGTTTTTCATCTTCTATGTGTAAAACAAGCCGTTTTTTTATCCGTATGAATACGTTTGCTGCTCACTTTAGGTTACAAATCTCACTTTATGAACCTCTCTGTGATAGTAAGACCTTGACATTTTCTTTCTAAAAGCATTGGTCCACAAAGTACAGATTAGATTTTTTTGTCGATAATTGTTTCTAATCCCATTCTGCTAGCATTTGTAATTTTACTTCATAGGTCATATTGTAGCATTGTTACTACTGATCTAAGACTATTTCGAGGTAATTATAATAGATTGGTATTTTCCGAGTTTGAGTTTTGAATTGGAGGTTTAATTAATGACTGTGATTGTTTAGCCATCTTATTTTTCTACAATTACTTACAGAAGTTGCCAACATGTAATTCTGACAAAGTAGAACTATATATATACATAGATGCTTTTGGGAGAATTTTTGTTTCTTGCTTGTGCTTTCTATTAAATATTGTTAAATATGTATTGGTAATTAATTTGGAACTTAATACGAGAAAGAATGTTTTGTTATTTAATATATATTGAGGGTGTTGAATGAACTAAGATTTTATTATGCGGGTCAATTGAGATGGGGTGGGTAATTATAGATAGCTGGAATGAAAGGTTCTTTTTTTATAATACTAAGTCAGTGGAAATCGTTAAGAGATACATACATCATTCGCAAAACTAGACCATTTCTGGTTTTTGTAAATGCGTAAGCGCAGTAGTGCCTCACCCCTAATCTGCTATTGTAACAATTTCTCCAAAATGGTTTGGACAAATGAAGTTAGACAAATTGGTTGAAAGATTTTGCCGTTGCATACGTCTCCTTACCTGGTTCCATTTTATGTGAATACAAACTAATTCTAAGATTTCATACCTTCCAGGTAATTTTTGGTGTTTACGTATGTACGTATATAATGTGAATGATTTTTTAGAGAAAATTTTGTTTTATTTTAGTAGTATTTACTACTCCCTTTCTTTTTAACTAAGAAGCGGTACTGATATAAGTAATACTGTTAATTAGTAGTAGTTATTTATTACAATTTTATCGCAAAATTTAAATTATTAGGAAAAATTGGAACAAAAATGTACTCATTTTATTCAATACGTTTTCTAGCTATCGACATTAACAATGAAAGTGAAATGTGTATATTCCCATAATAGCATTTGGTTGAATGCATTTTTGTTTTGTATTCTTCAATTTCGCTGACTGTAACATAAACGTATACTAGCTTTCATTGACGTCGAATGAACTTTAGTGATAATGAAGTGTATATTCAGCATTAAGTGCTGTAGATTAACCGTTAAAAGTTTACAATCGTTGTGGACATTAATACGTTCATATGTACTACAAATTTGAATATACCGAGATTAGGACTACTAATAGAATTAAGACATAATCACAGTTTATAATAGCACGTATTCAAATTATTCTTTACAATTGTACACATATGCGTAACGATATGTGTGAATGTTTATTAAAAAGCATATTCGGAGAATATTTTCTGGAGGAAGCAGTAAATCCCCGAAATTGATACGCCAAATACCTATTGCATACTCGAGGTTTGTGTGAAGTTAATCTTTCTTTTATCGTAATTACTTTTTTAAAAAGTATCGAGAGCTACTCGCAAAAAAAAGCGAAAACGCCGCTTTTCAAGTTCTGAAAAAAAACGAGGGCAACGAAATATGATTTTTCTAAATTATCTAGTGAATTATCTATGGTAGAAGGACAATCCGGAACAACTACAAAATTTATTTCTCGCCATATCTTTTGAACAATGTTTGGAACTACATTCAAACTTTCGAATTTCTAAGACAAAAAATGATTTTTTTTTATTTCTAGTTCTATTTGCTAATAAGTCTAAAGGCATTTTATAGTAACAAATTTTGAAATCAAGCCTAAATTCTACTAGATAAGCGTTCATACAATGCTAAAAAATATTGCAAAAAAATGAAGAAACTAAAGCAGACTATTGCAGGTTCATATATTGCGGGCATTCTTACGATTAGTTGTTCTATTTTCCAATCATTAAAATACCTTTTCGAATTTAGAAACAACAATTTTAACTCCATGTTTTTATAGACCTCAAATTACCTAACAAAATAGTTTAGTATTTTTTCAGCATTACTAATATTTTGAAAGTCCTTCCTAATACGGATAACCTACATAAGGTGTTAACTGTCTATTAAACTTGTATTAAATCGAGCGTTGCGATGTTTTACTGCATTAACTAAAATTAAAACTAATTCTCTTTTTGTATGCTGCAAAAGTACAAAAAAATTTAAAATGAATTGGTCGTCGTGCTCTCGATTCTAGTTTCACAGTAATTGAGTATGAATGTTACATTGAACTCTCACACATTTTTTAGCAATTTTTAATAAATCTTTTAGTGGGTTAACACAAAGTTATTTTTACTTTTTTTATTTAAGCTATTAGCGGATAATAGAGCCGAAACAGAATGTAAATCCTTCAACATTTTGTAGGTAACGCTTTCCAGGATCCAGATTGCACGATCTATGGTCGCACGAAACCAATTCAGATACTTGTCTGAAGAACACGAACAAATGAGGAATGGCGTTCTTCATATCTCATAAATTCTATGGGTTATCGACTCTTTTAAACTCCTTAACGAATATTGGTATAAATGACATTTTCCAAGTACTGCTATAACAGGGTTTGGAATTGCTATCTCAATTCTATGCACCGCACTAAGGGTAACCTTAGCTATCAGTTACATACCGAACAACTAAGGAAAGGCTAGGGTAGTCTCCATTCCTGAACAGGGGAGGTGTCCTGTACGGAATTCTTCTCAAAATCCTAGAGAGGATTTTTAATAAGCATGTAAGGGAGTCCATTTGCGCAAAATTTCATCTACACTAAAATCAATGTGCCCACTAAATAGGAAAATCATGACTCGGCTGTTCACGAGCTGTTATCTTTGGCAACACAGAAATTGCACTAGATACTTTCCTGAAATTGAGGGTGCCTTCAATAGGACTTCTGCTTCAATAGAACGAGTATCTGCTGCTATGGTACCTTATCGCGTCGTATAACCTTGGAAAGTAGGATTTAACGAACAGAAGTACGCCGATGACATCATGGTATGTGGGAAATTCCCGCGCGTGATATTTGGGGGAATATAAAGTGCACTCACAGTCCTTGAGAATCGCTTAACTTATCTTAAGGGGCTTCCCATCAATATTCAGCTTGAAGTAACTACCATTCAATTTGTTACTTTTTCAGCCATCAGGGCTAAATCTCAACTGGAGCTTAACAAAAGAGATTTCAGCACCATCACGGCTTTACTCACGGCCACGGCTCTCTTCGGTACCACCTGAAGGATTGTGATAAATGCCGATTCTATTCGGTCCAGATCGACTTTCCATTCGCTGTTGGCCATAAAAATTGCCCGATGGAAATGCTCACCGATAGCCAAACAGATTTAAAAGCACTGCACGCCATCGAGTTTGATTCCCAAGTGGTGTGGGGTGCCATAGAAGATTTGAACAACTAACCAAAAACAAGACAGTTACAGAATAAATCAAATAAATAATATTTTATATTGTAGGAGTAGCTCATGCATTAAATTGGTATGGCTAGAAGGAACTATGAATCTGTATACGATGTTTCAGAAATTAAATTCAAACGACAAGATAATATTTCGTGTGATAATTTATCTAGTACGTCTAAGGTATTTAAATAAGTGAAAGGAAAATATCTCTTGACATATTCAAAAGTTGAATCATTGGTGTAACTATGATTAGGTGATAGTTATAGTAGATTTTTTGCTATATTCGTCTGAATAATTTTTGAACGTATGTATTTATGCTTGGAATCAATACTGCTATAAATTATAAGAAGAAATGATACAATTGTAGCATAATATTTTATATGTATTAATAATAATAATAATAATAGTATTTTATTACCCAACAGAAACCATTTACAGGGTAACATAATAAACATTTTAATACATTATACACACATAATACAAAAAGAATACTTATGAATAGGTAAACAATAATTCAAAAGCCAAACTAAACTAAAACTACTACAAAGATAGATATGTAGAACAACAAAGCAATGAAAAATAAAATAAACATCAAATACAAAATGTGTACTATATACATATCCATGAAATAATAACATTAAGAGAAAAAAAAAACTTAAAGAAAAATATCGTCATGGGTTAAATTAGACAGTCGGGCCATGCGGTATAGAGGTGAATTAACTGAAAGATTTGTCCTAGAACAAGGAATAGATAGAGAAGAGTTATATCTACATGACTGGCGCGGAACATGAAAATTAAGCTGTGACAATAAAAATGAGCTGTCAACCATCCCACGCACCAATTTCCAAACAAAACGAGCGCCATGCGCATCACGTCGTGATGATAAAGATTGAAAATTGTGTCTTCCAAGCAACTGCCCATAATCTATACCCCTAGGTGGAAAGAATCCATCCAGCTTAAATGAAAGGTATTTCAAAAATTTGCGTTGCAGTCGTTCTATATGAAGCTGGTAACATAAATAGTAAGGTGACCAGACAGGAGAAGCGTACTCTAAACTACTTACAACAAATGCAAAAAACAGCGACTTGAGAAGTTCAGGATCCATAAAGTATTTAGATGTTCGCATTATAAATCCAAGTTTGCGTGACGTGGAAGAACAAAGAGCGTCAATATGAGCACTAAATCTGAGTTCGGCATCAAAAAGTACTCCTAGATCATAGAAATTTTGAGAATTAGTAATAGGTTGACTGTTTATTGAATAGACGGAGTGCACTACTTTACGTTTGCGTGTATAAGTAACCGAGCAGCATTTAGAAATGTTGATCTTTAATTTGTTTGCAGAGCACCATTCAACAAAAGTGTCTAGATTGTACTGCAGGTTGGTAATATCCTGGTCGGAAGAAACGGCATTGTAGATCTTTATATCATCAGCATAAGCCAAAACGGGGCATTCAAACATATCAAGCAAATCATTTACATAAATTAGAAATAGCAAAGGGCCAAGATTAGACCCTTGAGGGACGCCTGAAGTGGAGACAAATTCAGTGGAACAAAATCCATTGTATTGTACATAGTTAAGCCGTTTATACTCATAAAATCCAATTGTTACTATTAAAATTAAACTAAGCTATAAATTGCTATATTAAAATTATTGGTTTATAATATCTATTAGCTACTAAATAAATGTAGTTAACTATCAAGGTGACTTTATAAATGCGCAATGTGTATATAATATGTATGTATGTGTATTTATTTTCACGCTGTACTACTCACAGCAAAATTACGAGAATAGGTAGGTAGTATTTCGCATTTTTCTATTTGCAATTCTATATAAATGTGAAAGTAAAAAAGGAGTAAGGCAATTAGAACGCCGACGCCAAAAGTACTTTTAAATTATACAAGGTTTTCGGCCTAGTTATCTATTGTGCGTACAGACCTGATTTTGTAGGTCAAGAGTATTCGAATACTCAAGATAAAGATAAGAAATTATGCAGCTAGACAAGTGAATATATCTTGTAGATATTCTAATTAGAATGTTTACCTTGCGCTGGGACTATTATATTTAAAACACATGTCAAGCAAAAGGGTATTTCATTAAAATATGCCCGAAAACTCATTAAGTATATTTTCAGTTGTTGTTATCAATTCTGGGTTCATTGTTAGTTGCATTCAAATTATTCAAAACAAACGCTGGATAATTATTTACATGGCTTAGCGAAGAAATCTATTTCGTGACTATTTCATGTATATTTTAGAACGTTTTATAACTATCGCCGAAAGTATATTTTTCCATTAGGAAGATGTACACGTTCATAAATAATTTATAGTTGCAGCATAACTAATGATGAATTGACGCAAACAAACCTAATTTAATGTTTTTTTTGTAAGTTAATACCGCAGGTATTTACTTTTGTATTAGCCAAATCATAGCAACGTTTAGTTGAACAGGAACCATGGAAAACCCATATTATTTGACTCATGATTGAGATAATAAATATGTACCTAAATTTAGATCTCTTCCACTTTTTAAATTGAATCATTCATCAGCATTGTTTTTATTTCAAATATATCATCTTTTAATAATACACATTGTTTATGAATCGATCTCCTAGTATCTGAAGATAGTTTGGTCACGTAAAAGTTTATAGTTTCAAAGTATTATGGATATGTTTCATTTTATTCATTTATAATCATTTTATTATTATATATGGTTTTCATTCTGGTTAGAAAGTAATGGGTGGGTCAGGGTGAGATAAAGGCCTCCTTGAAACGGGACCTTAATATTTTACATGTTCCACCTTCCTCCATCTACTGCACAAATTTCATCTCTATTCCCCTAACTACTAACAAAGTTACTACAGCTTTCTCTTTTCCTAATGATAAGTGTACGGTATTTATGGATTTCAGTACCGAGAAGTTGTAACATAAACATTTTCATTGATTTTTTTGCTAACCTAAACGTAGAATAGAGATGGAAGTATTACAAAAAAGTCTAATCTACTATGGATCAAAGAGCCACTATGAACTAACAGAAGAAGAAATATTCTATTAAAAAATAATAAGCAGAATCTCACAAAAACTTCAGCAAAGGTTATCATTAATTTGTATTTTAGTATTTATCATCAGCATCTAGTAACATATCGCTGCTTATCGCATCGAAAAACAACTCTGTCAAATTTCAAACTTTGTTGCGATATGGAGAAAAGGCAAAATGTACTAAACCAGATCAAAATGAAGTCCAATTATCGCACGCTTAATGTTCATGCCAGAGCAAGAAGAGCAGTTTTACAGATTATGTAATTAAATTCTTTAAAATGTAGTATGGGCAATCAATGAAAGATTTGGGCCTATTAGACTATTAAACAGCCGCAATAAATTGACTTCTGGATTATTTGTTTTGGGAAATTTCGAAAAAGCAACTGTCAGTTCGAAAATTGAAGCTTACCAATAACATTTTTTTTAATATACATAACATCAACATATTTTTTGATATTTTACAAGTTGCTTACTACTCGCATTCAGTAGGGTTTGCAGATAATAACAAACAGGATAACAAACAAAAAATCTAAAGTCTAAAAACGTGCAAAACCGTTAGCAAAATTAGAACTATGATTTTACCTCGCAAAAATTTTACATCGTCATTTTTTGATAACCATAACTTAACAATTTAAAGCCAAAAATCGCATCATTGCCATTGCATTGTAGTAATAAATCCTGGACGTGGCAGTAGTTTCTTTTTAAAAGCAAATTACAACCCAGCGGTAGATTCATGATTGCTGCATCATCCAAACATTCCTCTGACAATATTTGTTGCTTGTGGATATGTTAGCGTAGCACATACTCCGAGTGTAAGATCAGTCTACATAGATTTGAAATGAGGGTGATATTACGCTGCGACCTATCGATCTATTGCGCCCCCTTGCGTGTGCTGTAAGCTGCTGGGATATGCCCGCTCCTAAAGCTCTCCATCCAGTCCAAGAGCTTTGATAAATTGCATTAGCTGTGATGGTTTCAGAGAAGGTATATCTTCTTCGTCTATAACGTCTTTACCGAGATGGTTGACCTGGGGTCTGCGATGGCGGTGCAGTAAGATGTCGGGCGTTCCGGATTTTCATCCTCAGCCCCGCAGAACCTGCAGTCGGTATTCTGTTTTAGACCTATCCTTGTCACCAAGGTGACAGTGACCTGTAAGGAATCCTGTAAGGATGCGCAGTCTATTCCTGCTAAGTTCCAGCAAAGTTTTTGCTCTATGCTTATTGTAGCTTCCAAGGAAGATCTTGGAGTGTCTCAGACCAGGAAGATTCTCCCATAGGGATGCTCTGAGCATCTCTTCTCGATCTTTAAGTTCTTTTTTGTAGGTGCTCGTCCCTATACCACAGAACGGTTCAGGACCCACAAACGGAGTTGTGGCGGCCTTCTTTGCTAGTGAATTAGCTTCTTCGTTGCCTCTGATTCCAGTGTGTCCTGGTACCCAATATAATGCAACTCTATTTTTTGTGCCCAGGTTGTTTAATCTATTGAGACATTCCCAGACTAATTTCGAGCTGATAGTGTTAGAGCTCAGCGCCATTAGGGCTGCTTGACTATCGGAGAACAGTGCAATGCTCAGCTTCCGATAGTTCCTGTCAAGGTTTAGTTGAGCACATCTTCCAATGGCATTGATCTCCGCTTGGAAGACGCTGGGGTATATTCCCATTGGCTCGGAATATTTGGTTCCTGGCTCAAATATGCCTGCACCTGTTCCTTTATCAGTTTTAGAACCGTCCACATATCACTTGATAGTGGTTTCTTTTAGGGAGTACGTGGAGTGTTTTCCTACCCACTCTCACTTGTTGCTTATCTTGGTGAGTAAATTCCTTTCAAAGCTGTATTCTTTGACCATTTCATCATAAAGATCTAAAATTATCAGTCTACATAACCTCCGTCAACATATTTTGCGAACCATCCTTAATTTCAAGGGCATCCACTCCGATAGCAACAGCTAATAAATAAACTGTCGTCATCACTATCCACTCCATCAAGTCAATTATTTTCCGCTTCATTTTCAACTGCTGCTAGGAAAGAAAATTTTGTTTGTCGACACGCATTCTAAAGCGAAAGGAAGAACGTGTCGTAAATAATGGAATAAAAAAATTAAAAAACATCAGATAGTGCAGAGGCAATTCAACGGAGAAACTATATATTAACAATATGTTTCGAACAAAAAAAAGGAAATATCTGAACGTGAGGCTGAACCAATGTTATCTGATGGAAATTAATGCTTTTGTAACACATGTACAACCTATCCTCGCGCTTGAGCCAGAAAAAGACGATTTTGTGCTGACAAAATTTAAATTAAAGCTATGTCGTTACAATATTAGCTTCAAAGGACGAACAAAACTATTACAAAATCAGCTAGTTGCATCTGAATCCTGATATGGCATCGATATCCATTAAAAGCTTTTATTTTTTTTATTTTGTGGTCGGGCTCAACAAAGACACATTTTCTTACATGACGTTTCTGTGCAATTTTATATTATTATCTTAAAGTTTGGTTCGAATCGCTTAACTTCTGTTACTTTTACATTTGCTAAAGAAGAGAAAATGAGTAATTTCAAACTTGAATACAGACGTGTAATGAAAATGTTATCAAAAGAAGACGATAACCGGAAGAATATCCATGAGAGATTGGTGAAAATCTATGGAGAAAATAGCTCATCCAATTTCTAAGTCAAATTTTGGTGTAAGCAAAGAATACACTCATGGTGACCCAAAATATGGAAGACCTCTAGAAGCGCGAACTGAAGAAATCATCTACAAAGTTGAAGATTTGGTGTTGACTGACCACTGCTCAGTTCCTAACAAAAATTGTATGAACGACAAAATTTCTGAAGAAAATTTGACTTTTTTAACTCAAGATGAAGCCTTCTTAAATATAATTGTAATAGGGGATGAAACATTAGTACACCACTAGGACTTTCCAACGAAACTAGAGTCCATACAATAGGTTCATAAGGGTTCTCTACTGTACCGGAAATTTATGGCAATAGTTTTCTGGGATGCGAACGAAATTCTGTTAATTAACAAATGGAACATGATTATACGCAAAACAAGACCTGACATTTTTGTCCAGAAAACTCTGCCTCTTCAAGCGGAAGGTAACCAAAGAGCTTCATATTTTAATCTGTAGAGATTAAAGTTCTCGTTTGTTATGCGAAATTATAATTGTATATATATTTATATCAAGCATTTTGGAAGTTTTATGTAACATAATTTTGACTGTTATTCACTGCACAATAATAAAAATCTGATTTTGTCATGACGTAAGTCTAAATTATTCCGGAAACGTTCATACTGAATATAATGAATACAAATTATTTGATTAATTGCCCAATAATGTTATTGTTGATGTACCTTATATAATGTCTAGATAGTAATAAAAATACTAATAAAAATTACTCGTGGTAATTAATATTGGTTGCAATGTACAGTTTGTTCTAATCTAACATTTATTCTATCTTTCTAAATGACGAAACTCTCTGTAGTAGACCGATTAAATGAATTAACCTGTTCACTGCAAAGAAAACTTGCTGCGTCCTTGTAAAATACTTTATACGCGCTACTAGTCTAGAAATGGGGCAATTTATATGTATGTCGATAGACTATCATTAAGCTAGAATAAAAGTATTGAATACAGTACCTTTCCAACTATATGCTTTTATAAAAAAAATGCAGATACAAATCAAGTAAGCCAATCTTGGTTAACGATAGGCTTGTGTCAATAAAATTTCTTCCAAACAGGTTTATATATGTATTCCATACTGCGTTAACCTTCACCGTTATACGATTACATGCAGTAGATCCCCAGACATATGTGTGTCTCCTTGTACGACAGTAGAATAGTTTCTTTCCACGTTCCATCAAACGAACGCCAAGAAATTCCATTAGTAATCCCGCTTTCTTGACGAACAAGTATCTCTCTAACTTTAAATCACTTGATGATAAGTTGATAAGCGATAAGACGCGCTTAGTTTGATGTAGATAAACTAGAGTTTTGCTGGTATCGAATGCTAATAGTCGTGTCAATTTGTTGCAGATGCGTACGACATCCTACTAGCGAAGGCGAAGTAAGAAAAGTAGAGAATCCCATTAACACGACAACAGAGACGTGACAGACTTAATAAAGAATTCAGGTGTTTAGCCGGCAACTAGACCCCAATGCTTTCAAGGATATAACAAATCTGTGATCCAATATAGTATTTTTTTATTTAATTTGTTACGAGATAGTGTGCGTTACTTTTTTCTATATATAAGTGATAAATATTATGTACTGGAAAAGTTTGTGAAGTGACAGCGAAGTTGAAAATATTTAGGTAAGTTTTTTTCTATATTAATTTTATATAAGCTACTCAATTTGGATTAGATAAAAATAAATAGGTGCCGTAATAGGTACTACTTGCACCACTAATACAATCTATTATAAAAAATGACTTTCAAAAATTAAATTGCTACTTATTAGTGACAGTACATTAAATAATGAATAACAACAATTACTTAAAATTTTTCAATCTATTTTGCTATTATATTCGTATAATAATAGCAATAGCAATTATTAAAATAAACGGAACAAATTCACCAATAAAAATTCTTTTAATTACTTCTCTTCATCTTTATAGTTTTTATTCAACTCCATTTGAATTATTTTCTTGGCCGCAAGTATTTTAATTAACAGCAGTTAACAAATGGACTTTCGCTACACAAAATTGGCCAGATCCTGATTCTGTGGAAAAAAAAATATGATTTTAATATTTCATTACATTTTGTCTTTATTATTGTGAGAATCCCACAATCTTGAAACGAATTATTTACGAACGTTTTTAGAAATCATCTATACTTGTCATTTTTTTTCACAAATGGTTTGATTTCGTCGGGAACTTAATCACACAAAGTTGTTATTTTTAAAATAAGAGATGATTGACATATCTCCCAAAACTTGTTGAGAATTTATTTTATACTTATCTAGAAGAGAAGAGACACATATTTTGTGTCGTCTAAACTAACTAATGACTTAAATATCTACATAGTTAATCCACGTCATTTTAACAAAAAAAAGGACGACGTCTGAATTTAATGGAACGAGCTATTTACGTCATTGTAGATCTTTTTACTTAAACCTAATTCTTCGATATACATAAGATATTTTTGGTAACTAGAAAAATGATATCTTTAAAAGTGTGTAACAGAAAAACGTGCGTATACTACCTCACGTTCAAACACAATACATTGGCATTGCACTTTGGTAAGACTATCAGTTTTAGAAACATCGCTTATACGATATAAATATTTAATTATATGTAAATATTTGTCTATAATGACAGTAGTATGACTATCTGACAAAATAAGATTATTCATTCGAATCACTTACTACCAATAAGAAATGTGCGTTAGATTTGGAATAGGTACTACTGTACTGAACTTTTTTAAATTCTTTTACTCTAATGGGGAAGGAATTCAATAAGGGATTTTAAAATTTTCTAGCGTAGTACTTTGTCCTGATGAGACAATTATTATATTTTTCGGTTACTGTTTATATTCGAAGTTATTAATTTTTTTGGCAATACTATCTATGAGCTCTTTAAATAACTTTTGGAAACTATCTGTTTGCAGTTCAACTTATCCAGATAATAATTTATATTCTGTCAATACTTGGCGTCATTTCTTTTTTTTAGAGGCAACATCTAATCGCTGGACTATATTAGTTACAATTGGCAAAAGACCAAAAAAGCGCATACTATTAATTAATTACATATTTTCAGTAAGATTATGGTCTTGAAATAAACAAACTGTTACTTGTTTTCAACAAATTTTAAATACGAAATTATACAAGGGTCTCATTTGGGCTAAGATAGGATTGCTTGTCCTCTAGATATGCGGCTCGTCTAGTCACAGGTTTAAATTTTTAGGAATGCTTTGGACTTAGCAAGGTGGCCCAGTTATAGCGGCAAGTCAGTTTATCGCTTCCAGGATTTGCCATGTGACGACACGAGGTGGAGGCCTCTCTGGGTTCAACGAGTTCTCCGATCGCGCGAGTCTCTAGAGTTTTCCTGGCCAGCGCTAGTGCATGATCGTTCATAGATGGAACATCAAGATCCCTATGAATCTAGGCGTTAGTTACGAACCAGAGTGCTGCCACAGCATTCTGTTCTGGACCAGATTAAGGCGTCATAAGTCAGTATCGGCCGAAACACATCGTGAAGATCAATAATTTCAATCTCAAGCTGAGAGAACTCTGTTAGCAAATCAGGAGAGCTAGAACCGTATGTGCCCTAATAAATCGGGACACCACCATAGAAAAATGGTGTTTAAAGGTGAGCCTCGTGTCGAGCATCATTATCAGATACTGCATCTGGCTAGTCCAATGGTAGCTCCTGTCCCCCAATGACGATGTTGGAAAGGAGGGGAAGGGCCATTACGTTTTAGACGTTTTTTTACCTGTCGAGATTTATGACCAGCCGCTACTGATCGAGCCCACTCCCACAACTCGTCGACAAACCTCTGTAATCTTCAGCACACAAGTGTATAATTCTTCGACAACGTATAAATCGCCGTATTCTCGACATGAACCGGTAAACGAGTGTTCACATTAGCTAGAATATCGCTGGTGTATAGAATAAATAGTTCTGGCACCAGCAATGAGCCTTGGAGCACGCCAACGTCATCATGTCTAATAGGGTAATACTCGCCGAACCTCTTCAAGTAGAAAGCTCTGTGGTAGAGGTACGGATGTACGAGAGAAATCATACGCGGATTGATGTTTAAACTAAACTGCCCATTTTGAAAATCAATCAGTCATTATCATGCCACTCGTATCGAATGGCTGGGTTAAGTCCAGAAAAACTGCACACATAAAACGTCTCACCTCCAAAGCGTCGCGTACTTCCTCCGTTATCCGGAGAAGCTGAAACTCTGTCGATAAGAAGCCCTCTTCAAACGAAATTACCAAACAATTTTATATATTTATTTTAATAATACTTAACTTCATTAAGAATTTATTAATATCACTTTCTAAGTACTAAGCCACACGAGCGAGGAAATCGCGGCGAGAGACTCGCGGCGATTTACACGCCGAAGAAATGAGTATTTAGACGAGCACGTAAATCGCTGCGATAAGACATAAGTACAGTCCCAATCTTATTTTTAATTTATATGAATACCGTTCAGATAGGTTGTATCGCTGCATTGTGCATTTATAAATATAGAAACCAAGGAAGAAGGCATCGTTTTTGGGTGCATCGAACGCTACAAAATAGGTTTACGACGGGACAATTTCATCCCATAAGTTCTTCGTATAACTTCCATTTTAAATCTCTATAGCTATAATCTTTTAATTTTATATAATTTAATGCTGGTCGAATTTCTACCGCATTGATACATTTTTCAGTATCAAACATCTTGCTTTCTTGACTATACCGTCGCGTGTCTATCGCGCTCATCTAGATGACACTATATAAACGAATGAATTGCGTTTACACAAGACGAGAGACTCGTTGCGATTATCGCTATTCAACGCCGACGATTGCGTTAGTACTAAGCCACACGAGCGAGGAAATCGCGGCGAGAGACTCGCGGCGATTTGCACGCTGAAATGCAAATCATTGATTTAAGTACGGCAACCTATACGAGCGAGACAATCGCGACGCTCTCGCCGGGTCTCGCCGACGAGAGCGATTCAAACGCAATCGTCGGCGTTGAATAGCGATAATCGCAACGAGTCTCTCGTCTTGTGTAAACGCAATTCATTCGTTTATATGGTGTCATCTAGACGAGCGCGATAGACACGCGGCGGTATAGTCAAGAAAGCAAGATGTTTGATACTGAAAAATGTATCAATGCGGTAGAAATTCGACCAGCATTAAATTATATAAAATTAAAAGATTATAGCTATAGAGATTTAAAATGGAAGTTATACGAAGAACTTATGGGATGAAATTGTCCCGTCGTAAACCTATTTTGTAGCGTTCGATGCACCCAAAAACGATGCCTTCTTCCTTGGTTTCTATATTTATAAATGCACAATGCAGCGATACAACCTATCTGAACGGTATTCATCTTACATATAAATTAAAAATAAGATCGGGACTGTACTTATGTCTTATCGCAGCGATTTACGTGCTCGTCTAAATACTCATTTCTTCGGCGTGTAAATCGCCGCGAGTCTCTCGACGCGATTTCCTCGCTCGTGTGGCTTAGTACTTAGAATCACTCTCGTCGGCGAGACCCGGCGAGAGCGTCGCGATTTTCTCGCTCGTATAGGTTGCCGTACTTAAATCAACGATTTGCATTTCAGCGTGCAAATCGCCGCGAGTCTCTCGCCGCGATTTCCTCGCTCGTGTGGCTTAGTACTAATACTAATAATCTGAGACTATAAATATTAAATTCAAGTGATTTAATTTCATTTCATTATATCCTTTGAACATATAATATTTCTAATAGAAATTACTATTTCCATCATATAATAATAATAATAATAATACTGTCTTTATTTCCCACAGTTTATAACGGCAATATAATACAATAATGATAATAATAACAATAATAAGAAAAGTAAATAAAAAAACAGAAAAACATTGCACCGCATTACAATCATGCACTATGGGAAACCCATGGGCGGAGTACAGAAAATTTCTGCTTGTAACTCAACCCAATAATAAATATAAAATATAAAATATTTTTGGCGAATTGACGAGAGCAACTGACTTTAATCGAATAAGGTACAATGTGAAACAGTAAGAAAACTAAAAAATATCAACACTAAAAACAGCAAGTAACGGCAGCAGTGGAGCACAACGAAACTGTTAAACTTATTGTGAATCTAACAACTTAGCCCTTATAACACGCCTAAAGCTAGACAGACTCAACTTTTTAATATCAGAGGATAGACTATTATATAAACACGCTATGTTATATGAAAAACTTCTTTCAAAAAAAGATGTCTTATGCAGTGGAGGTGTTAACAGGCCTTTATATCGCACATTAAGGTGATGCACGTCGGTACGGAAAACTATTTTATCATAAAGATACGGTGGACATTTCTCGCTTCCTCAACGAATATGATACTTTATATATTTTATTGAAGATCTATTCTTGAAATCTGGTATCTCTGCTGTTATATATTGGATTGCGAATGAAACGTTAGTAATTCAGGGTATCCGACTCTCCGTTTAGTACACCATATTGTTACGTAATAGTCTCTTTCTGTCTTTTTCTTGTTGTAACTTGTAACTTGTGGATTCTATAATAAGAATGATTTCAGCTATTAGTATGGTTCTAGAATATTATTTCTAAATTGTCTAATCATATCTTCTTCGCTAATCTAAATCCGTTTTAATGTTATTACGAAAATTGAATTGTTTTAAAATAAGGTTGTCCATTTTTTTTAATGCGTTTAGTTCAACTTCTTCTTTACTTTACCACTGTCCGGCTACCTCCAGAACTTCATGTTTAATTTTTTTAATCTGTCTTTGATCTATATTTTACATTTGAAGAAAGCACCTTTTTCGGTTTTGGAGAAATACAAAAATTCTACAAGGAAATTACAAAGTCTAATACCGCTACAAAGACACTTACTGTTAGTGCTATTACTAGATTACGACAGATTTATAAAAATACTCTTGACAAGTCCATTCAAAGAATTTAAAAACCATTTCCTGATTATTTATGGTTAGATATCGAACATTCATTCTCTTTATGTGTGTTAACAAATATTTTTGTCGGAACGAATGAGCTAAAAAAAACAACTGTAGGCGTAGGTATGCAATGTTTTGCTGTAGATATATTTGTTAAGGATTTATTATAACCTCTAGCAGAGTTTTTAAATTGCCTCAAAATTTTGCAAACTACTTTCTAAATCATTAAAATTGACCTTCGATTTAATATATTCCCAATGAAAAAGTGTAGTATCTGCAAATCCAATCATCCTGCCATTACGTATATTTTCTCTTTATAAGCCATTTATATGAAGACGCTATTTTTAAGTAGTTTCAAACTTGGGCAAACGTAGCAGAGCCTCTCCTTGTTGTAACCAGTTCAATTATAGCTTATTGAAAGAGAAATATTCTGTAGTGGAGATAAATAACGTTTAGATGTTAATGTGCCGTAAATAAAAATATCCTACTGATGTTCTCAATAAAACCTAACCAAACATTTAAAACATATAAAGTATCCTTGTCATGCGATCCCCCATAAAATTCAAATTACCTTGCGTGTTCCATTACTACATGCTATACTACTTTAACTACCATAATATCTGATAGTACAACTTCAAGCTTTTAATATGAACGCATCACTTACTTTTCTATACCTAGTATTGTTCTACTGAAAAGTGAGTAAAATGTTTAGATAAAATACAATTACCTAGAATATGTGTAGGTGGCCTTTAATTTTCTTATTTTAAATTGAATTCATATACATCACTTTATTTTTGGAGTTCACTTTAATGCGATATAAGCAAAGTAAACAAATCAATTGCAAATATGTTTGTTAGAAAATTAATTAATGTAGTATGTACAAATATACAGTGATTCGTTCAAATATAATTACACTATTGGCAGTTTATGTGATGAGAGTTGAAATCGAAATTTTAATTCATATTATATTTAATTATTCCATGCTAGTTTTTGGCATTTCTTCAGATGAATTACTTTGATGTCTAATAGCAGTCTAATAATTAGCAGATAAACCAGACGTTTCAAAAACTTTGTTCTTTCGGGAAAACATTTCGTGAAACCATTTCTCGAATAAAGAGCTGACGAAATATTAGAAATAACAACATAGATAAGAAGCAAGAAGTCTAAGCATAATTACACCATTAAAAATATGGAGTTGCACCATAATTCTCTCCATTAGACGAGGCTCCATTCCGGAGTTAAATATTTTACGGTATTTGACTGCATTCTCTGTAGAATTCTACTACAGAAACTGTAACACTACGGTATTAGGGATGATTTTTCACAGTGTTTTAATGTCTTATTTCCGGAATAGAAGACAATGTATACTATGGATAAGCACTTTCTCCGAGATAGGAGACATTCACGTAATGATACTACAGAGAACGATTCTGGATCCTCTACTATTTTATTTTATACTTAAATGATATGCCAACTAGTTTTCTCTTTCGGCATATATGTTTATGTTCTTGATATTACTATTCTGGTAAAAGATGTAGAGGGACAGCTGAAATATAGAAGAGAAGAGGCACTAATATCTGCACTGCGTTAGAAAAGAAGTCTCGTCTATCAATTTGGTTGGAATAAGCGTGTATTATGGTATGGTGCAATCACGTTGAAGCTTTCTGTACCAGCCATAGTATAGTAGGTAATATACACAAGAAGAAGTATAAAGATAGTGCATCGGCTTATGGTATCATGGTGTGGGGCATGTGACAGAGAACATGTTCCGATGCTACAGAAACAGGCTATTATATTATTGCTGAGAAAAATGTAAAGAAACACATACTTAGTTACAGTGACTACTGTCTACATCTTAAGTTGTGTTACGTTTGTGCATGCTAATCCATGCTGTTTTGCAAGTAATATTGAAGGAAAAATGTAATGGAACTAATATAGCTAAATAGGTCAAGAACTTTAGTAGTTCTTTCGTAAACAATACTTCCCATCCAGTTTTTTTCCTGTAAGTAAACTTTCAATAATCTGATGGTATGGCAGTTTCTAAATCTCTGTAACCAATCAGCGCTTGCTTAAGGGTGCCCTGTCTTGCATCATGATAGCAGAAACTATAAAATTTAATTCTCATAAACCATTTGTACAGAAGTTTTCCATATTTAAATTTTTGAAATACTTATTTTACTTGTTTGATAAAGATGTTATGGAACTTTATTTAATGTTTCTAACATTACTGTTTTTAAAATTACAATCAAAATGCTTTATTTGAAGATTTGAAACTTTTCGGACATTACAATATTTACATACAATGTGAAATATTTAATACATTGATTTACATCTACGTAAGTATTAATCCACTACTAAAACTAATACACAATAGAATATATATCTAAAAATAACATCCAGTGACGCAAGCCACTAATCAACAACACTATTTCAGTATTATTGTACTGGTAGCAGGTAGAAACGTTAAAATTATGCATCAGTACTAATCTGGATTTAATTGTTCGCTAAATCCAAACGCAATACAATCCTTTTTTGTTCATTCTATCGCATAGCTCACTCTAACAGTGTTAACTACATATATCGTAACTATTTATAAATATCTAAAACATATGTGAGATGTTATCATTTACGTTTAAAGGTATGCAGTGTAACAAACTACAAAAGTGTGACTCTTATAAATAAATACAAAATAACTTCTAGAATTTAATAATTAAATTAATTTTATTTAATCTAATTTTTTCGTGGACATAGAAGTAGCATACTTGACAGACAAAGTTTCCATTAAATATTGATATCCACTTGTCCAAACATTCTACTATGCTTCTTGGAGAATGGTCAATAAATTGTCTAAACGTCCTGAAGATTTCAACTTTATAACAGCCTCAGCATCTCCCCAATAGATCTGGTGTTTGTGTAGGTCTGTTTATGTACAGTAATATGTTTTCTTTTTCTTGCCACTGTTCTACAATCCTCGCTATATATTTCAAGATCATCTTCATATAATTCTCTATTATGTTTCCTGAAATATTGCAATAAACATATTAATTTATTTTGTCGTGGGTTCTAAATATAGGGCCTCCATTATCCCATGATAGAACTGCATATCATAATATTTCTTGGGCATTGTTTTAATGTTTTAGTGGTATATTTGCGTTGATGAGATGACATATATATTTTTTACATACGGATTTCCAGAAGGAAAGCGGTTTATGTTTGTGCAGCCCAACCAACTTCTACTTAAGTACAAAATTCTATTTTGTATTACAATGCTTTCACACGAACCAAACCTATTGAGATGACTTCTTAGTATTACTCGTTTTTTAGAGAGTTCCTCTCATTTGAGCAATACCCAATTTCTTATTACTAATTTTACATAAATTCGTACCCTTACCTTGAGTTTAAATTAATATCAGTATAAACTAAAAATACGAATACATCTTACTAAATCAGCCATAAAATGAGAATAGTGCCAAAACAAGAAAACATTTTTGCACGTGCTGTTTATGTGTTCGATTGTTTTCCCAAAGGTTTTGATAGCTTTGAGGCGTAATACCAAGATATCCTTTCAATCATAGTAATTCTTTGTTCATTTGAAAGTATGGACAACCATGTTTAAATTCGATTTCTTGAAATTCTTCTGAAAATATGACCCTTTTTTATGTGTGTTGGATGCTTAGTTGCAGTGAGTCCGTAAGCACTATTACTTCTCTGGCTGTCACTGCAACTCTCGCGGTGTAGTTTTGTGTGTGTAAATTGTGTTCAAATGGTCTTGTGACAGCATCATATCGCTTTTTATAATGCCGCGCTGTTAATTAGTTTGTTCCCAACAGCGAATGGTAAGTCGACCCGGATTTCAACCCTCCGAAAAAATGTTACCGTCTTTTCAAAGACTTAAAACCCGACTCCTTTAGACCTGCCACAACGATAGTCAGCCGCCTAATCCACTGCGGCTATCGATCCGTTCCACATCATTATCCCATACGACTTGATCTTGTGCAAATTTCAGTTTGCCTTGTTTGTGTTATTTCATTAACGGTGGTTTTGAAACCTTTTTTACACGACGGAAAAGTTTACTGGCGGAATCAACCAACTTAATAAAATTAATCAGGTGATCAACTTCTCTTTTTTGTTAGATATTGTTCGGTTTAAAAACTTTGTCTCCTTAAAGAAATTTATTCTTGTGTTTTCGTCTACCTTTCAGTATATTTATAGGCTAATATGTATACTTTATTGGAATGTACATTTAGCAAAATTAATGGGTCTCTACCCAGATCGCTGGGGTCTACAGTTCAATTATTGGACGCCCTCCTCTTCCTTCCCCTCGTCCACCTGTCAAATAATGCCATTTTCTCGTGAATTGTAGCCCAATTCACTATTGTGGGCAAGGTGATTAAACACATTTACAAACATACAAATTACTCAGCAGTACAGCTTAAGAATCCATTGTAATTAGCACCTACTACAAGACCAAAAATATGTTAATGAGATTGTTGAAGAAATTTAAAAGCTTTCTTATATATCTTTCTACTATAGCACTATTATAGGCATTTCCTTGGGTATCAACAAAAAAATGACCTTACCAAATGGTCAAAATATCCATAGCAGCTTCTTGATAGCCCTAATTTATTAAAAAATGTTAGAATACGTTTCAAATTGTCTTTGGTTCCATAATCGCGATGGTAATCTTTGTTTTTTTTCCTGATGATATCCTTATGTAATGTGATCACATATTTACTTTGTCAGGTTGGTAACTGAATAAGTCATCAAGATATAAAATAAATTATTATTTGTCAAACCAAATCTGTTAATGTATGTGTAGAAAATAGATACACGTGTTACTTTGTTAAAAAAAGATAATCACATTACATTAAAAAACATTGAAATAGCAGGAAAAGTCATCTATATTTAGATATACATACATCTAAAAAAAAGGAAAGGAATTAAAGTCCACTTAGCACCAACTTCAGATTTAGTTCGCTTTAGTCGGTTTCTGTGTTAGAAGACACGCGTAACAGTTAGAATAGAGCTACAGTACGCGATAATTTCAGCGGATTCCATAGTCAATCATTTATTATATCCTTGATTTTAATTACTACATTCTTTAGAACACTGTATAATTTTGTGGTGATGCCGTATATGTATTTACTGTATTGATTCTTCTACAAGTACATACATATATTAATGTAATAGATTAGATTTAGCATAATTATGCAATTAAAGGTGTTTGTGCATTTCCATTATATTTTATTCATTGACTAAATTAATTTTTATAATTTTATGCTTACTGTATTTAGAGTGAACATCTGTATATGATTTATATACGCATATGCATATCGTCACACCACACGTGGTCGTTTAGATTACAAACGATGATGTTTAACAAGCGACGTCCAAAACTAGTTTAATTTATTCCTTTTTGAGCACTTAATTTTGTTAATGTCGTAATTAGTATAGAACCTATTACGTACATACGCATATATTTTATTGCGTTGTTACAAAGCGACACATTTACATTGGCGTACAGGTAAACTGAATTAAGTGAACAATATCGTTCATGGAAATGTTTTTATGCGTAATGGGTAATTTTCATTTTTCATCTAAACTATTTTTTAGTAGATGAAGCTAATTTTCATAGTGACTCTCCAAAATTCGCTGTAATATGGTGAAATTACTAGATCATTTAATTTAACTATTGCTAATGATAATTTGAAGCAAATTCTACATTTCTGGAATTGAGCACCCTGGAAACGAATTTATCAAAAATCCTGGGGCCACCTCAGGATGTCCAGGTTTAAAGAGTGTCTGTTGCATGTATGTAGTTACATAACATCCTTACACACTATTGAAGAAAAGGACTATAAACATGAAAGTTTGCAATAATGCACCAAATTGTGACACACTGGCACAACTCAAACTATTAAGAATGAACTTTGTTACTTGTAAGACCAAGAGGGTTTAGATCGATATGCAAATGGTCCTAAAAACTTGACGTCTCAGGCCGAAAAAGTTTCCTCATTTTTAACATTTTCCTATGCTCACAAATTTTCTGGACGGCGATTATAGATGTATTGTTTAAATAAACAATTCAATAACTAATGCACCTCCCTACTCAAATTGTTCCGTAAGGAATTCAAACAAGAGTGCGAAGCACGTGTTTGTAGAGACATAACACACCTAAATAATTAAGAAGCTATGTGATTTTTATGGTTATCCAGAAATCCTCCAGTAAAAATGCCATTTTGTATATTCGCATAATTTAATTGGAAAAATATGTCTTGTAAGTACTTGAAATCGTCATATCCTTCATCCAAACTTCAACAAAGGTCGTTGTTAGTTCAAGTTTAATATGATGAGATGGCATAAGCAATTTTTAATTAAGAGGGTGGAATCATACTTACATACGTACTTCAATCGAAGCTGTATGATGCCAATCTCTTTTACTGAAATATCCTTGAGTTTCACGTGTATAAAAAACAAGAATAGCCTCAAATGTGTATTCCACTAATATTGTTTATATTGAACTGCATGTAATTCTATATTCAAGTTATTGTTTTCTTTTATTGTCAATGTATAAGTTAAAGTATGAGATAATTTTATATTTTCGTAAGGAAATAAGTATATCAGTACCTTAACAGTTTCAACTGATCATTCCATTAAAAAAAACGAACATGAAATTGTTGCATTCCATTGTCGGTAAACTGAAACATTTGCCTGTGTTTCTAACAAGTTTTGAAATGAATCTGGTTGGTAAAAAGGTAGGGTCACGAAGTGGCCTTAAGAAATAACAAATTAGCATCCATATTCAATAACAACACGGATGAAATTGGTTATATCGAATAGGCTTTAATGAGGAAAGCAAACTTGGATATTCAATCTTGTATTAATTTACTAAAATAGGTATTAGTAATACAGAAGTAGTAATTTCTTATAAGACCGGAAACTTATTTCCGCAATATTGGACCAGCAAACAACATTAGAATCGTGTGACAACTCACACAAGCACAAATGTGAATAAATGAATGGTTTATCGATAATGAAGTAATTACATAGTCGAACATTCCTTGTGAAACGGCACGGATTAGCATGCACAAACGTAACACAACGTCTCTAAAAGGCATTCCATATAATGTTCTAATAGTCAGCTTCGGTAGTATTGGAACACGTTCTCTGTCGGAAAACATGCCCTACACCAAGTATTTTTTCGCGAGAGACCATGTTATCAACGGTCTTCAGCGGTAACGTGACCGGAACGTTTTGGCGAGATATATTAGTCAGGGTAGTCACAGCTATGACGTCACAGTTTCTAACCGTTGAACAACGTTTGTTACCGTCCTCGAGAGGTATGGCGGCTAGCAGTAGTGAAGAAGTTAAACAGGAAATGAAAATAATATTAAACGATGGAGGTGTAGATTAAATACTGGAAACAAACGTGGAAACGGCAGAAATGTTACTAAATGGTGATTATTAAATAACATTAATAAACTTTAATTTTTATTATCTATAATGTTCTTTAGATGCCGATGCAGCAAGGCAGTATATTCAATATATTAAAACAGAAACAGTAGAAAATTCTCCCTATACTTCGCAGAATAGATTAGAAAGAAATATAATATGGTCTAGCAGACATCCAACAGAACAGGATCACGAAGCTACACTTCACTTTCTTAACGAACGAAGCAAATTAAATAAAAAGTTCAATGACAGAAAAACCGTCAAACAACATTTATGGCAAACTATTGCACTTGAACTAAATAAAGCTGGATTTAATGTAGGTAGCGGTAAAGATGGAGCAGAACGCTGTAGGCAAAAATTTGCGAATATGCAGAGGCAATATATTAGTTATGTAAAACATGTAAAAACAACGGGCGCATCTAAGAAGAAAAGATAAAATAAATCCACAATACTTGCAGGATACATTGGAGAGTAAGGAAAATTATATGGAAGATAAGTCAGATATTGAAATTTTAAAAACAAAAAATGTAATAGGGAAAGAAAATGTATCGGATAAAGTTAAGCCTAACCCACCAGGTGACGATACACGTAAAAATCGGTTTGCATCTAAAGCGACTGTCAAGCCTTTAGGTACCAATCAAAAAATATTAGAGCTGATACAACAGAAACATAAAGAAGATAGGGAGGATAAAAAGAAATTTTTTGAAATGATGAAAACTGCACAAGAACAACAATTTCAGCAACGGGAGAGATTTTTAGATATTCTTTAAGCCAAATACAAAAAGCAATAATCATAAATTTACAAGTGAATTATTTATTTCGAACTTTTTAATTAATTTATTTAATGTTTCTTTTATTTTGTAATTAGGTAATATAAATATAATTTGTTTAATGTGATAATAACAAGTTTAATGTTTTTATTATTGTTATTATGAAGGCTGCTTTAATTTTTTTAGTTAGGAAGAATTTTAGTTTTTTTAACAATTATGAAGGCTGTTTAGTAGTTAAAGGATAAACATTTATTTGTCTAGAGTGAAAAGTTGTTTTTTAATTAATATAAAGGCTGTTACGTAGTTAAGGATAACAATTTATTTGTTTGTTTAGATAGAAAGGGTTTGAAGTTTTTTAATTATTATTAGATTATTAACTAGTTTAATAAAAACTGAAGTTTAAAGTTAATGAATGTTGTGTTAATTCCATTAAAGACTATAAAATTGTTAATACTTAATAAAATAAATGTAAATATTTGATAAAAATATACTTATTTATTTTTACACTGACTGATATACATATAAAAAACCAAACATTTTCAAAATATATTTATTAGCACCAAAATAAAAGAACAATAAATTTCCATTATAATGTTGATGCAATCCTGTCTGTTTTTGCTTTACCAACTTCAGTATCCTGCTGTTCTGGTATTGCCATTTCATTGGGATTATCGTTCAGAATAGTATTGTCATTTTGCCATGGATCATGGTATTGGTAACAAAAATTGTGAAGAATACATGCAGCAGTAGCTACTTCAACATTTTTGCCTATGTTATACATATGTATTAATATACCTACTGCAGACGCCGCCATCGACTTTTTAATATACCAAAAGTATTTTCTATTGTCACTCTATCTGCACTTAGTAAATAATTATGTCGCCTCTGTACATCTGTTAAATTTCCAGTATTTCTATAGGCCATGATTCGGCCTATTCAGCCATGATTTTATTGGAAAGGCACTATTGCCTATAATATGATATTCTTCATTTGGGAAATAAATATGCGGACCATACCTACGTATATTCTCTACAAAACTGCTATTTGAAAATACCTGTAGCACAATATGAATTTGTGAAGCAAAAGAAAATTAGTATTTAATATCGATCTTACTCTGGAATCATGAGCCGATCCTGGAAAACCAATAAATACATAGGAAAATATTTTCTGTGCAGTACAAATTGCCATGATATTTATAGATTGTTGCATGTACCTATTCGTGTAACTGTCATGTTGTTCTGGTGATACTTTAACCTGTATATGGCAACCATCAATTGCACCGATGACCCCTACATACAAAAAAAAAGTGAAATTCACTTGTACATGTATCAGATTTTTTTTTAATGTGTGGTGGGTGCTTAGTTGCAGTGACTCCGTAAGCTGTATTACTTGTCTGGCTATCACTGCAACTCTTGCGGTGTAGTTTAGTGTGTGTAAGTTGTGTTTAAATGGCTTTGTGACAGCATCATATCGCCTTTTATGATGCCGCGCTGTTAATCACTTTGCTCCCAACAGCGAATGGCAAGTCGATCCGGGATTAAAACCTGCTAATGATTTAAAATCCAAAATATATATCATATGTTTTGAATACCTGGATAATGAGTAAAACCAGTTTTTATGGTTGCATATTCTTCCCTTCTTTGTGGCCAATAAATGAATTTGTTTTTTAATTATATAATAATATAAATATGCATTTATGATATTCATCACTGCACTTGGTGCTATGTGATATCGATCTCCAATCGCATTTAAAGCATCCAACTTAGAAATGTACCACAAAAAAACCAGTAATGATATTTCTGACATTATTGGATAATTCCGCCCCTATATTTTCTTTTTATCAAGCCACTATTCTCACTCTGTATTTGATATTCTAATAGTACTTTAAATGTCTCTTTTTGCATTCTGTACAATTTTAAAAACTCAATATTGATATATCGTGTTAAGTAAGACCAAAGACGATGGTCTTGCTACAGGCCCGCTTTCTTCTCTAATTTTTATAAAATTCTTAATATTCTTCTTATCAAATAGAAAGAAATACAGTTTATGAAGATTATCTTCTTCGAAAACGTCTAGAAATAATGATTCTTCTACTTCATCCATTGCTTAAATTAAACATGTTATTTATTATTTATCTAGTAGTAAACAATAATTTTATCCTACTTTTGTTATACTTGTTGCTGTCAATTAAATCACGTACCAGTCTACAAACGTCAAAATGTTTTGAATTTTATGTTTTCTGTCACTGGGTAATCGTTCTCATTGTCGTGTCGAAATTTGTTTATTGGATACCGGTTGTAACTGGTTGTAACTTCATTCATCTTCTAATAATTTATAATTACGTTTACTCGTATAATCTTTTCTTCGCTTCTCTTGTTGATTTTCCGATCTTGTGAGCCTGTATATTATGTCGAAGACGTCTAGATTATTTGTGATGTTAAGGATTTATTCGGTTTTCAAGTTTATTTCTGTCAGCTAAGCGAGGAGTTCCCGTTTTCTATCAGGGAAGCAGTGATTTTATATCTCTATCATTTTTACACATCCAATCCGTGTACATAAATGGGGATATGCATCTCTAATTCTATATTTATTGCTTGTCTTATGTATCACGCTTAATTGTGATTTACGGCTTTCTTTTCTAGTTGTTAGGGTAAAACCACTTTTTACATTAGTATCATGTTATTGCTTTGTTTTCGTTCCTACATTGCATTTTGAGATTTAACCGTATCCGCGTATTTCTGCTTATGTATTTTAATTAGCGATAATTTTGTCTTGACTAATTGTAAGTTAAGTTCCACCAAGCTGGGCTGCTAACTCATTTTTAAGCTATGATATTAATTTGTTTGTAATATCATTTGTTCTCATTTATAAAATTGTGTTTTTTTGAGGTTGTGTATTTCACCTGATTCGTTCAAGTTAGTATATTCCGAGAGTTAAATTTACACAGACTATTATCCTGCATTAGATCCAACTATCTACTAACTAACTACTATAATAAAAAGTTTAATAATAAATAGATTCCAACGAATCATGGTGCTTACCAACCAGATTTTATTTTGATCTTGACCTTGACCATCTATGTTTATATTTTTTATCAGAGAATGCGGTTTCAATGGTTTGTAATGGCTTCGATTTAATTGAAATACACATAAAATTGTTTTAACTAACTTCAACAAAAAGTTGCCTGTAGTAATTTATTTTTTTTATCACTAATGAAATCAAAAAGAAATTTAAACTACTGATGTGTTAATTGAAAGCAATGTTAGTATCGTTTAGTTTATATTTTCTATCGTTTTTAACGGCTAAATGTATTTTTCCTATTGTACTCTATGAGAGTATCCTTAAAGCAAGAATTAAGTCTTATGACAAACAGCTTGATCTTAGATGGTACAAAATAATGCAATTTACACTACGTCAAAGTGTGATTTTTTATTAGTGCCGGACAGGATTAGCTCGAAAGCACAGCTTGGAAATTGTATTAATTTTAACGACAATTTCCGTCGTTCCATTTTTTTTTGAGAGAGTATAATACGAGGTGTATTCAGGATGTAACGGGAATTTTTAAATTTCGCGGGTTTGGACAGTCCGATTGTCAATTTTTTTTATATGTTGGCATGCAAGCCCCTGAAGTATGATAAAAGTTTCAGCTGTATTCATTGTATACTTTGTCTGTGACAGCCGCTAAGGTTAGACGAACAACCGATGAAAACGTGGAAAAAGTGAGAAAAATAGTCGCAATGGAATTGAATTTTTTTCGAATATTTTGAGTATGAAAGACGTGGGAGTAAAATTTGTTCCAAAATTGTTGAATTTTGAACAAAAACAGCGGCGAATGGAAGTTGCTCAGGAGTCACTAAATGAAGTCAACGATGATGCAGAACTACTGAAACGTGTTATAACAGTCGTCGTTATATCAATCGTCCCAGTGGAGGCATCCTGACTCGCTAAGACCCAAAAAAGGTCGACAAGTGCGGTCAAAAGTAAAGGTTATGCTCATTGTGTTCTTCGATTTTAATGGCATAAGGAGTTATCGCTGTGCAGGTTAACTTAAACATGATTCTCTCGTAAACTACGTGGCTTTTATTATGCAATGTTATATTTTTACCAAAAGCTATCGTTTGTTTAACAATCCAAACATCAATTTATCTGTTGAATACTTTAATATACTTCAAAAGCTGTCAAAATCTTTTAATTTAAGAATTTCATTTAACTACCGGAAATTGGAGAAATTCCAAATCGGTAACCTTGAAAAGAAAGACAAACTTTGTTGATCTACAATTGCGTTTTTTCTTTCGTTGTATCTCGTAAATAAAGTAGCAATTTCGAGAAAGATTCAACTGGAAATAGAAATTCACCTAAATTTCTTTTTAGGTGTATTTATTATATCGCCGTATATTGAGCGATGGATGATATCATCGATGAGAATAAGTTGACGAACTATAAAAATTTATTGATTCCACGATAAGTATGGTAAAAATATGAATTATAGTAGGTGTTATCTTTATGTGTCGAAGATAAAATCATTTATGTTTCATATATAACATAATAATTTATTGATTGTCAAGTAGCAAACAAGAACACGTATTAATATATAAATTAAATAAGCCTACATATATTGTAATAAAAAAGCAATACTACTTTAAAATCTATGTATTCAAACTAAAAACGTTGTAAAATAGACACTGTTATACACTTCCGCTCAAAAGTATTTACCCACTTCTATTTTTATAGGTACTTATTTCCGATAAATATCTTTTTGTTCAAATGAAGATAAAATATATTGAATATATACTAATACACGAGAATAAATGGCAATTTATTTTAGAGAAATATTTACTACGATTGCTAATATAATACGAAAATACGAACATTCTGTCAAAACAGGAAGTTCACAGCATTGATATTACCGAAAGCACTGTTACAATTTTTACATAAATAATTATCAGTACTTATTTCTTGCAATAATTAGCAGGCAGAGAAAAGCTTGTTATTTAATTTTTTAATATGAAGAGTAGTAACTTTACACACCTTGATGTTAATTGTTGTGACAACATTAATATTATGTTTTGTATTTCTTCTTTAGACGTTTTATTGTGAGTTTATCGAACTACTATTGTACTATGTTATACTAATATTTGAACTGAATGTAACTTGAAAACATACATGCACAAATAAGTTTAGAAATATAACAAATTATAAACAAAACTTAATAAGTTCCAACAACAGTGTTACTACTATGTCGCCAAGAAGAATAGTGTTTGCTAAAATTCGGAAATGATTAATACTAATATGTACAATGTTTTATTTTCTTATACTCTAGTTTTGTATGTTTATCTTTTTAACACGTCCATAAAAGCATTTCGCTAATTTAAAATTATACAGTGATTTCTAGGTAGGTATTTAAATCAACTTCAATTTCCTAGAATTATACTTTTGCAAAACAGAACAATATTCACTGGACCTGAACTGTGTCTGGATAAGCAAGACTGCGATTGGTGACAGTGGCTGAATCTATCACAAAGGCATTCTTGTATGTAGTATAACCAATGTTATTGTGGACCCATTTACGCAATTTCTAAATCGGTCTTTTTCCGTTCGTCTTAAAATTTTCAAAATTAATTCTCGTCTACAAGCACGGTGATCCTGAGCTTACCTCTAACTATCCTCTGTTGTCGTAGATACAAATTATTTACAAACTTTATTTCGTTACATTGAGAAAAAACAAGTCAAAATATAATGGACTACTATAGACTACTATATGAAGTTAGCCGCACACTTACATATACAGGGGTAGCAAGTTTTGGTTTATATTTAACATTCCCCTTAAACATAACTTGTTACAAAATTAAACAAAAAAATATAACAAAACAATTACAAATCAAATATATATTAATTTAAACTTAAATTATTACAATGTTTCCTAAACAATTGCGACCCTAAACTTTTAGTTAAAATATCTGCTACCTGATTCGTAGAGTTAATATACTTGAGTTCAATTTCTTTGTTTAACACTTTACTTTTAATGAAATGGTATTTCACGTCTATATGTTTAGTACGCTTCGTATTCTCTGAGTTGTAACTGAGCGCTATTGCACTTTGATTATCTTCAAATAACTCTATTTTATTCTGGTTAAACACTTGTCTAAGTCTATCAGTAGTTGCTTGATCCATATTGCTTCACATGCCGCTACAGTCAACGCGATGTATTCGGATTCAGTCGATGATAACGCCACTATAGATTGTTTTTTTTTCGAAACCCACGAAATTACACTTCCACTTATGTATTTTAAATACGTAACCACTCACTGATTTTCGATCGACTGGATCACTTCCAACATCTGCGTCTGAGTGCCTTCTAACATCATGTCATCTTTGGTACTGGTAAACTCCAAGGAATAATGCTTCGTCCCCTTCAAATAACATAACACACGCTTCAAGTAATGCCACATTTCCTCTGTAGGCGCATCTTGGTATCGGCTGAGATAGCCCGCAGCATACATTATGTCCGGTCGTGTACTCAGTGCTAAGTACAGTAAACTTCCAATCAACCGTCTATAAGGTCTATCTGTTGTCTTGTTTGGGTTTTGATTCTTTTCTAACTTCAGGTTAACTTCCATAGGAGTTGAAACCTCTTTACATTGTGTCATATATTTCTTTAATAAAACTTATATGTATCTTTCTTGGTTCAATTTCACAATTCCTATATCATGATTCCACTCGAAATTTATTCCTAAGAAATTACGCTTCCTGTTGTCTTCATTTCAAATCGAGTGCACAACTGTTCTTGTAATATCTTGAGATCTTCGTCTCTGGTGGCAGCAATGAATAGGTCGTCTACGTATATTAATAGGTATATTCTTTTCCCTTCGCTTACTTTGGTATATAAACAATTGTCATTGTTGGATCTTTCGAATCCAATATCTAATAGGAATGAATTAAAACATTCATTCCACCTTTTTGGTGACGTCTTGAGTCCATAAACGGCTTTCTGTAATCTGCAAACTAATCCACTTCCTTCTTCGAACCCTTTTGGTTGTTCTATGTAAATTTGTTCTTCATCCCCAATTCTTTCATTTAGAAACGCGGTTTTAACATCCATTTGTACGATGTGCAGTTTTAATTGATTCGCTACTGCTATAAATATTTCCTCTTGTAATGTCTTTCCCTCTTTCATGAAACCTATAAGTTGGGTTTTATAACGTCGGTCTTTCTCATCTTCATTCTTGATGGTGTATATCCATTTACTGTCTATTACCTTTCCGTGTTCCGGTCTTTCAACCAAATTCCAAACTAGATTCTTATTCATTGAATAGATTTCTGCCTTCATGGCAGTTTTCCCTTTTTCTGCATCTTCCCTACTTACTGCTTCTTCATAACATTCGGGAAAATCTTCTGAACAAACTAGATATGATTCTACTACATAATCTTTAAATTTCTTTGGTAATTTCCTTTCTCGCTTCCTTTTCGGAAGTATCTTCTGTTTGTTCCTCAGCTCTGTCTTCTGATGAATTTTCAGTTTTAATAATTTCTTCTTGCTTATTTTCATTTACAATTATTTGCCTTTCTGTACTCAAATCTTTAATTGTTTTGCTCTCATCAAAGGTAATGTTTTTACCAAATTTAAATTTCTCTTCTTTTGGGTCTCATAATTTATACCCATTCTCAACATATCCTACAAATATACACTTGTCGTTTTTAGGATCAAATTTTTCTCTAAAACTTTAGGTGTATACCTATATTCCAAACATCCAAATATTTTTAAATTAGGGACTTACATTTGGTTTCTTTCCGAAAGACATTTCAGCTGGAGTTTTATTTTATTCTGAAGCATTTGTAGGGCTTCTATTTATTACATATGTAGCAGCTCTTACTGCTTCACCCCAAAATTCTTTTGATAAACCTGCTTCTAATATCATTTCTCGTGCGCTTTCTGTGATTGTGCGATTTGCACGTTCAGCAACGCCGTTTAAGTGTGGATTGTAAGGCCCTGTATATTGCATTTTAATCCCTTTTTCCCTACAGATTTGAACAAATTTCGATGATCTATATTTACCTCCCCTGTCACACTTAATTGTTGAGATTCGTAAATTAAAGTGAGCAGTGACATAAGCTTCATATTCCTTAAAATAATTAAATACTTCATTCTTGGCTTTTAGTAAATAAACTATTTTAAATCCAGTATAGTCGTCAATAAATGTAAGAAAATATGATTCGCCATTGATACTAATCGGATCAAAAGGTCCACATATGTCTGTATGAATTAATTGCAAAGGTCTAGAACTTCTTTGTTTTATTATGTTCTTACCACATTTTTCTGTTTGTTTGCTCTGTATGCATTTTCCACATTTACCCTTATAATTCTCATTTTCCGTACCCAAATGCAACCCCTCTACCATGTTTTTACTTTTTAATTTGAACAAATTTTCATAACTCATATGCCCATATCTCTTGTGTCAATTGTCTACCTCTACACTAATGTTTGTGCAACTTAAACATTCTCTTTGATCTCCTGAGTTTGTAATTTTAAATGTAATTTTACAAATTTGCAGTTTTTATGCCAACAGCCACAATTTTCACTGGCCTCTCCAAAGGTAAAATCTTCTTAAAATACTTTTCTTTGATAACCATGTGTTCTGTTGCCCCAGAATAAACAATGGATGCAACAACTCCATCCTTTTCTTGTTTTGCTTCTGTTGACAAAGATACCATGAAGAATGCCACAGTCGCTTCTTCCTCATCTTTGTTCGTTACATTTGCTTGTGATCTAGTTCTATATTCAAATTTCTTGTGACCTTTCTTGCCACACTTGAAACAAATAATTTCAGAGTTATTTATGCGTAACTTCTTACCTGGCTTGTTTGTGTTTAGTTTATCATTCTTGTTCAGTCCTTTGCATTTACCATAAAATGCTGTAGTGGCTGTTTGTTGTCTCCTCATCGACTCCTCCCTTTTTAATATTGTAATCTAATAATTTTGACTTAACAAAATCTATTGTTAACAATTTAGAATCTTGCTAATGTTCTTACTATTCCATCAAATGATTTTCGTAATGTAGACAGTAAATGACATACCACCAACGTTTCATCTATCTTCGTTCCAAGTCTATTCAATTCACGAACCAGCTCATGTATCTTCTTGAAATGGCTTTCAAGGGTATCGGTTTCCACATATTGACAATAATTTCCTCCATAAATAAAGTTGTGACGCAACACTTTTTCTTTCAAATGTATCCGTTAGCACTTTCCACATATCATAGGCTGTTATTTTCTTCTCTACATACTCCAGATATTCATTTGTAATACACTGTATTAATAGAGCTTTACATTGTTTGTCCTTCTTTCGTTCTTCCTGAGTCGACTCAGAGTTCATTGATGCGTATACACGTTTTCAAGTCTAACTAATCCAGGACTGCTTCTACCCGAAATTTCCAGCTGTTGAAATCTTTACCGTTGAAACGGTCCACACCGTAACGATCCCAAGTTGGGTTTCCCACCATTTCAAACCTCACTTTCGTGCACTTGTACTTTTCTCACTTTCAACGAATTAACTCCTATTTTTTAACTTTTTCAGTAACTACGCTCTGCTACCATGTTGTCGCAAATACAAATTATATACAAACTTTATTTCGTTACATTGAGTCAAGATATAGGGTAATGTGGGGTAATATGAGCACGTTAAGTTTCGTAATTATCAAAGTTCAACCAACATAAATATTTTTTTATCATGCAAAATAACATTCTTTATCAAGTACTGTACAATAAATAATTTGTGTTTTTAACATGATTATGTTTGTAGCAGTTATATTTGGAAACATTTTATACCTAGTCTTTTCCCATGCTCATATTACCTACTACGCTCATATTACCTCACATTACCCTAACGGACTACTATATATGCTATCTTACATATTCCTTGACAACTACTCTATCTCGTGAAGTTAGCTGCACACTTACATATACAGAGGTAGCAAGTTTTGCTTTATATTTAACATCCTCCAGTATCAGTTTTGTCAAGTTTCTGTAAAATACTTGATAAAGTCATGTACTCTACATTGTATAATTATCTCGCTTCGTGTCAATATGGCTATTAACAATGCGCTGTGTCCTTGTTATATATTGAAACAAAATGCTGACATGAAGGTTATCTCAATTTACTTACGGTACAATTGTGTGGGATAGGTCAAGCAAGTTAAAAGAAATTATTATTTTTTCATTAGGAAATTCTTTCATTGATAAATTTTATAGTTAGAAAACACACGTGTCTTGGCAGAAGAAATTTTTGTTAGTGTTACTTTATAGATGTGTGCAACATATCTTGAAATCATTATCAATTTATTTTAAATATCGTGTGTTATGTTAACTACTACGACAGTAATTAAAATTAAACAAATTATACATTAAGAAAGTATATTACTTAACAATTAAATTATTATAAAAATCGTATTTAGTATCGTCCGAAGCAATTATAGGTATATGCAAGAATGTTCTATTAAATAAAAACAAAAAGCCTGTCGTGCATGTTGACCCAAACAAAATGACACTTTCTTAACTCTAATATGATACAAAATTGTTTCTGTCACAGACCCAGTACTTTATCTGACAGAATAAGTAGGTGCCTTCCTGCAGTTTATCACGCGATACTTCCATTGTCGATTCCAGCCCATTATTATCGAAAAATCCATAAATTACGTTGTCATTTGAACTATGCCAACAATTGATTGAAAGTAGTTGAAGCGGAGAAGTCACTACCATACAACCAACTAATAAAGGAAACAAGGTGAAACACTTTCAGGTAAAGGTCATGGTTAGCCAGCTAATCGAAATAACTTCGTATTCTGTAAATGAATTAATAAGGAGCCGATGATGACGAAAGTGGCCACAGACGAATGAATACAATAACCCAATTCGTTTCTGATTCCGCTATTGTTTGTTCATGTTGACACGTGCGTAACGCTATAATTTCACAATACGTTTACATATTCTTATATGTTAAAATTTAAGGTATTTATTGTTGATTTCGCAGTTGAACTGTTAATTCTATCTGTTATCGATAACATTCTGTTGTAACAGTAGCAAGCACTATTTATAGATACACTTTATTTTGATTTATTTTCAAAAAACCATTTCAAAATTTCCTTCTTCCTGAGTCGATAAATAATTCTGACCAATTTAATAGAAACAATTTTTTATTAATTGAGGAAAATAACGAGTCTCGATTGATTATAGAAGCAAAGCTAACATGTTTTATATTCAAGTTTTTTCATCAGACAACTGAATAGCTTATAAGGGGCCAATCTGTGCATTTTTCCATACAGTCATTTTTTCGGATTAATGTTTATGTTGGTAGCACAATGGTGGCACAGGTAGTGGTAGAAAGACTCACACAGCTGCTGCGATTTTCAAAAGAATAAATTCATTTCTTATTTCGCGGAAAATGGGCCCGTATTGCATTTTTCTACGGTACTTTATAACTTCGTAACTTTGTAGGCAATAAAATAACTAACCTCACAAAATATGACTCAGTTAAGAAATCGCGCTGTATGTAAAATTGAACAAATAGACTCATAGAAAAATGTACTAACACACAAACATAAAACGCAAAAGTTGTGTCCATTAATCAGAAACAAAAATCACCACACAAGAAAGAGTTGAACTTTGATTAAGAAATTCATCTTGGTGAGAAAGCTTTGATTGTTTGTCTTCAAGACGTCACAAGCTAACATGGAATAAGTTTTCAGAGAGTGAGAAATATAAGCGCATGTAAAATGTTGGCGACGACACCAATTGATCTGCATGGAAGGCATTCAAATAGAAAAAATTAACAATTTGATAATCATTTGCAAAACATTCATACTCAGATACAAAGTTTTGCTTATAATATTGTGCATTATGGTTCTTGCAGGGAGAGCAGATTACACTTAAGTGTAGGTACTCAAAACGTAGGAATTCTTTTAGGAAAAACATTGTCCAAAGGTACTCTCCGAAACAAAATTAAAACGATTTACAATTACTTTCCAAATAATTATAACTGCATATTCTGCCACCCTCAGTTAGATGTCTGTATTACTTGTAAAGAACTAAGAAGCAATCTATAACTCAAAAGAAGTTATCACAGAGCTAGAAGTGCCCAAAATTAAAAGTATTGTATTCCAAAATACAAATCTATCTTTGAAAGAAGAGAAAAAAGCAAAGAAAGAAAATTAAGCAATGTAATCAATGTTCTCAAATGCCCACTGATAATATTTTATAAAAAGCAACTACTGGTTCTACGTTATGTCAGTTTACTGTGGTAAAACCTCAAAAAGAATTCTATACACTTGGACCGAAAATACTGCAAAAGGAGTTATATTGAAGTAGAATGAAATAGAGTCCAAATTCAATGTGATTGAAGGTGAAAAATATATGATTGATGTCAATGGACTGATTGAGCCCTATTACAACCAAAAAAATCAACGCTAATAAGCTAAAAACGCAGATAACCAATTATAAACCGTTTGAATTTATAAGAAAGGAAAATAACAAGTACAATACTATAATACAAAATGAAGTACCGGGATTTCCTAATTTCCAAATTTCTAAGCTTTCGCTATATTTAATACCTTTAATTAACTTACTTAATGACTTTTGGGTTCACATATTTCAATTTTTAAAATCTGTAGTAGATTATGTTACACTTATACCTACACAAAATGGATATTTTGCCGAGTTGTCTACAAGTAAGGAACAAGAGCAACAATCACTTGAAATATTGGTAAATGTACCTTAAATGTACCCATAACCATGATATCCAACCTATATTTTACTGAATTTATTTTCTTTTCTCCAATAAGTACTTTTTTATCCAGAAACTCGTAATCTCATTCACTGTCGTAAGCCCGCAAAGTTAGCACCACAAAATGGTCAAAAATTCACAAAAGCAATAGAAAAGATTGACCACTTATTAACCATTATTGACCATCAGCGATTTCGATTGACCACTTTTTTAGGCTACACCATTGTTTAACCACTTTTTACATTTTGTAAATTAAAAAAATATTAAAGGAATTTATTTTTACTACAAGGACAAAATTTTTGTTGCAGAATAGGATTGATCAACATCTGATCACGTTTGACCATCAAATAATATTTCTGAAAACTTAACAATAGTAACAAAAATGAAAAAAAAGAAATTATTATCTTTAATTTTTCAATTCTTGAGATATTTCCATATATATATAACATATAATATTAGATATGTTTCCGTTAATACTTCTTCATATATGTTCTGGAATAAATTGGTATTTAATTAATTGTTGTTTCATTGACCTATAAGTGGAAATATCTCAAGAATTGAAAGATAAGTAGATAGAGGTCACAATATATATATATTAATTATCTTTAATGAAATGAGGTCAAACGCAGGAACAATCTCTTGCTTCAGACTACTTAATCATAGCAAACCATAAATCATCGATAGACCACCCACCGGTTAATTTTTATCCTATGGTGAAGTTACATATAAGACTTTCAAAGTTTGTCGTAGTTTTCACAAACTTTGAGAGATGATCAAACTCTGAAAAATTTGTTTTGAAAATTTTAAAAAAGATGGTCAGACATAGTTAAACGATGGCTAATCGTATCTGATTAACAAAATTTCTCTATTTCCACTTTTCAGCAATTTCGTCATTAGACTCCAAAATATGGGTATTAGTGGCTGTAGCCTAAACAAAAAGTGGGCAATCGAAATCGCTGATGGTCAATAGTGGTCAATTCTTTGTATCATTTTTGTTGGTGCCAACTTCGTGAACTTCACTGTCCTATCTAGTTAGAAAAAAAAGAGTCCAACTTGTTGATGAAAAATATTTTCTTTTTTAATTATTTGAATTGTTGCAAGACTCTACAATAAAGTGTTCCCAGAGGGTTCTAGGTTTTCCATTAGGTAATATTAATGATTAATTTTCTTCTTTGACTCTTGTCACAATATTGTTTCTTTTTCTTGTAATTTTTTTTTTATTAAGTTAGCCCTTTTTTCATCTAAGCTTTTCAATTATAATGTCCTACCTTTATGATCGGGGCGAATTTTAATAAGATTGTAGGTTCTATAACTAATAAATATTACACATATCTCTAGAATTGTTAAAGTTATGTAGCATGGATATTGTATTGCAAAGATATTTGTTAGATATAAAAATGGAACACTTTTTCCTATAACAATAGCATTACATATTCCAACATTAAGATGATGGTTGGGTTGAATACTTTTGTGAATCACTATACACATATACATACTATAATTTAATAGACAAAGCATGCGTAGCTAGCGCGAGAATTTCTATAAAATTCCAGAGAAGTTCGTAGTGCGACTTGAAGTCGAAAGAATGCTATAGATATGTATGAAGGGTACATTTACATGAGCCATAGTTGCACGACTTTCTATACCTAACGTATTTGTAAAAATTTTATTATTGGTACATTTCAGATTTTATATTCAAGATAAGATGCAGAGTGATGCATAAAAAGAATTCCAATTGTGTTGTTTGATAAAATACGAGTGTTTTTACAATTATGTAGGCAATGCAATAAAATAGTTATAGCTTACTACATAAGAAATGCAGATGACGTACATAGATGATGAGAGAAACACGATGAAACTATGTTAATATCATTTATTTTATTAACACAACATCTAACACACACATACATATAAGTAGCATTCTGATTATTTATCATATTAGGTTTTTTTAAACTCTACTATATTTGTTCTTAAACATTTTTCCAAAAATCCATAGGTTTTGTGATTTGAGCGTTAAGGGAATTTGTTTTCTTTTTAACCCCGATAGCTTTGTACATTTATCAATCCATCAAATGAACTATGTATTATTTTGTCAATTTGAAACGTAAACTCTAGATAGTAAACTAAGCAATCCACAATAATTTTGCATTTTACACTATGATTTAATAACATATTATATTGAAACATTTAAATAATGAAACATACCATTTACTTTTCATTCATTTGCTCGCGTTGAGTGTTGTGTGAGTGTTTACTAGCAGAGAATATCCAAACAAGGATGCACGGAAGGAAGTTGATTTTCGGTGAAATTAGAGGCCTATTATTGCGATTTTGAGGGAGTGATACCTATCATGTCACCTGCGTGAAAACAATTTCGATCAATAATATGAGTTCTTGTAAGACTGTTCATTAAGATATGTAAACTACATCACAATTTTCAAGACATTATCTAAAACGGAAAGCCGATGTGTAAATTTAGTCAAAATGTCGTTAAATATTCCTCATAAATATCATCGATATTTGTCTTTGAATCCATTAATTGCAAGTACACTTTATCTCAAATGTCCATAAACATTTATTAAAGTGGTTTGAACTTGAATTTCTTGCGTTTTGTAATCATTTTGTGCAATATTACTACATGCTGTTCGGAATTTTGTAATGGCGTCAATTACTTATCAGAATGCATTTCATGTTAAGCTTTTTCGAAATAATTCGGTGACATAGAGGTTTCGTAAAGGTCTTTGGAATTGTATTGTAATTGAGTTAACGCAAGTTACTCCAAAACAAATCTCAAGGACATGCTGGTTCAGACTACACCCAACAAGATATTAAAAAGCTTGCGATTTATCTCGTATAAATTTTGTCTTAATTTAAGACCTCGACATAATAAGGTGCGATTTTTATAAATACAATAAACATAGATTACATATCGGAAAAGGACCTTTTATTAGAACTCTCAATTCATTTCACAATTTGCGATATTTCTTCATATGTGTGAATTGATACAAATGACCTTACAATTACTTTAGCAAACATTGTCATTTTTTTTGGAACTAGTTAGCAGTATCACATATAATCTAACAAGCTAGTATTTTCTTCTCAAGGCTATATACGATCAAAATTCGTCAATAAATTAACATTTCTACGCCAATCACACTAGGAAATAAATTGAAATGTCGCGCAACGGGTCACTATGTTATTTAATATACTGTTGTATAGACTATTTACCCAATACATAACAATTACATGCGTTAATATAATTTTAAGTTATGAAATATATGCCATCAGTGTTACGAATGATTATGTTGGTGTCACTACATGCTATATAAAGAACCGAGATAGAAATTGGCAACGCCTTTTGTGTAAAGTGCTATTCGTTTAATATACAATTAATAAGTGATACTGAAGTAATTTCTTTCAATCAAGATAGTGCATCGTAATGTGAAAAATATGAAATATAGTAATATTCAATAACAAGAACATCAATTACATAGGTAAGCTATTAAATTTCATTCGAAGTTGTTCTTCTTCTAATTCTATTTCATTTTCATTTGACTAGAAATCAAATCTTATAAAAATTGGAACAAATGTTCATCTTTAGAAGTTAAACACATTTAATTTATATTTTTCATATCACAAAAGTAATTACTGATGTTAATTAATGGCTGTTATGATCTGTAAATATCAAGGTTTGTGTTTATATTGCTAAGAAAAAAAAATAAACGCGGATATGTATGTATTTTATAAAAATATCGAAAATATGTATAATAAACTGCCAACAACGCTATATCTAGGGAGCGCTTTTATAAAAAAATGAGCGGGTTCCAGAAATTGATTAGGCGCATTTTTAAATTGATTTCATAGACTCATAATTAGTATAACTGCGAAGTTTCATTGTTATTAGACAGTTAGTCTTTGAATTTCGTCTAAAGTAACATAATCAGAGTGAAAAGTGAAATATGGAAAAAATCGAATATCGTGCCGTTTTATAAAGTTGCTTTACCAGGCAAGGAAAATTCAGTCGACGACCATAATGAATGAGATTTCCTTAAATTTACGGCGACTCTTGTCAGGAATAATCCATTGGTTTGTAAGTGGCATAGTTTATTTAAACAAGGAAGGGAATCCATTGAAGACGACCCGATTCGGATATAAAATTGAGGTGACAACGGATATTGTCAATGGAAAAGAGATCTTTGTTTATGTGTAGCAACAGTGCTAGTATGCTTCATTACGAGGGCGACCTGATATGTTTCTGGAATCGGCAAGAGATGGCACACGAAGGTTGAAGTGGATCCATTGGTCGGCAAGTTATAGTAACTGTCTATAGTTGTTGTTTAAGAATGTGCTTTGTGTAGAAAGTCAGGCGATTTCGCAAAAGTGGATAAAATCGAATTTCGTGCAGTTATAAAACACTTCTGGATGACTGGGGTTTCCTAGAGATTCATAGCGGGTCTACTCCACCATTTTCGACCATCAGCTTCTGGGTGAGCGAGTTCAAACGTGGCCGCACAAGCACAAGTGACGAACGACGTAGTGGATGCCAGAAAATCGCTACCAACAATGAAATGATCGACAAGATCGCGGATTTAAGCTGAAAGAAGTAGCAGAGACAACAGGCATCTCAGAGAAACGCGTTGGCCATATCCTACATGAAATTTTGGTCATGAAAAAAGGCGATGGGTACCGCGTTGGCTCACACCGGAACAAAAACGAAATCGGGTGACCGTTTCGGAGGAGTGTCTGGCCAGGATTCGACGTAATCCAAGCGATTTCGTCATGCGTTTCGTAACCATGAATGAAACTTTGATCCACCACTACATACCGGAGGCCAAGGAACAATCGAAGTAGTGGACTTTTCCGGGATTCCCAAAGAGCGATCCTCATCGACTATCTGCAGAAGGGAAGGACGAACACGAGGCAATACTGCAGCGATTTATTGACCCGATTTGATGAAGTATTGAAGGAGAAAGGGTTTCGTTTGTAGCACCACGAAAATGCACCGATTCATTTATCCCACATCGTCGTTTCCAAATTGAACGAGTTGCGCTACGAATTAGTCTCTTATCCTCCATATTCACTGGACCTAGTCCCCGGCGACATTTTTCTATCCCCAAACCTGAAAAAATCGCTGTCAGGAAAGAGATTTGCCTCAAATGAGGAGGTCATCGCCGTACAGAACTCGAAACGTCCTACTTTTCCGACGGCTTGAAGAGACTGGAGCACCGTTTGAAAAAGTGTATTGATCTTCGAGGAGACTTCATCGAAAAATAAAAATAAAAAACCACACCAATACCGTGTTTTTCTTGTTGATTCCGGAAAACATTTCAGGTCGCCCTTGTATTATGTAACCAGAGCAAATGTTACTTTTATCCTATTTAATTAAAAATATTGTTTGTGAAAACTATTATTACTTTTCGGTTAAATTCACAAAAAATAACATTCCACGTGTTAGAAAATTATTTATACACTTGTTTGGGAAATCTGATTTCGAAATTTGTAAAGAGCGGTGTAGCTATCGCAAATGGCACCTTTGGAATCATACACCAACAATAAGTAAAATATCACATACAAGCACGCAAACTGGATTATAATGAAAAATATTGAAATAAACATTTAAAACAATATACGAAAAAATTGCTTATTAATAAAATTTTTATCGAATTTATCCGCCCATTTAAGAATGCATTCTATAATATATAAATAAGACACTTCCAAGATGAAAGTAAAATTCAAGAAAACGAATTTTACATCTTTTTTAGAAAATATAAGACCGTTTGTAGTAATAATTCGTATGTAATATAATTTTTTTTAATAACGAGTTTACTTGGCTATCTATTTGAGATTAACAGCATCATGAATAAATTCTTCCAATCAAGATGTGTGCTAGTTATAGCCTTCCCACGAATATTCCTTTTAACTTTTTTGGGAACAAATTTCAAAACTTACAGACAATTTCATTATTTTTCATTTTCTTATATCACTCTCTAATAGATCTATCTTATTTTTATTTCAATTCATAAAATTCGATTTTCTTCGTATGTAAATAGATAAATATATGGCTCTATAACGTCAGACCTGAATGCAGAAATATACATTTAATACGCAATTACTTATTCCTAGAACATATACTTTCGGCAAGTAATCTCCCATTAGAGTCGCAATTTACACCTGTAACATGTGCTATATTAGCAAATACACTAATATAATCTTATACTGCAATAATGCAACGGTGTTTAGGTTATTTTTACAACTTACATAATAACTCGATTTTTACATTTCTATTTTGAATTTAAATTCAAAGCGTTTACATACAGTAACAGTAGTGCGGTTCAATGACGAATGAAGTTTTCTTATTGTTATCGTCTATGCTTTGAACATGATCTACTAATAGCAAAAGTATGACCTCAACAATGTCTGATCTTATCTCAAGGCTTATTCTCCTATTGTTTACATAGGAAGTGGAAAATTTGGTATTCAAACATATTTTTAAAGTACGAGTTTTAAGTGATTCGTTCATTTCTAGTCGGGCCATTCGGTATTATTAATAAATAATTTGTCTATTTCAACAACAAACTTCAGTAATAAACAAATTATGTCATATAAGTGGTTGTTAAAATATGCAAATTCTCTCATTTCAAGCAGAAAATATGAATTCTTTTTCGACAATGGAAGAAGCCATGAATTTATGGATATCAATTATTAATTTTTGTTTAGACAAATAGTAGAAATTATGTAATGTTTTAATTGGTTATTCAGTACGGTTATATAGTAGGTCAAACTTCAATTTGCTGAATTATGAGTGTTATCTACTACCCTGTTGTAAGTGATTGGAAAACAAAGCTAATAAGTTATTTTAAATAATAAAATTTGTGCAAATTACAACAAAAGTACTTGTTCAGCAGCTGACATAAATGGATACTACGTTGGAATTTGGTTATTTCGAGAATATTTCTTCCAAACAGACTTCATTGTTGTTGGAAAACCATTTTCAAAGCAGACGAAGTCGTAGTAATATGTAGTAAAATGTATGGTTTGACCTACACAGTAGTTTATCAAAAAAGTGTGTATACAAAAGCGTAACAACTTAATGTCAAATGTACGTCAAAAGTGATATAGTTATTGCTGCAACCATATTGAACGTATTCTACTTTCAATCGAATCTTACTTACGTTCTGAATCGTGAATTTATTAGGTATGATAAGATATGTCATGAGTCCTTTAGAAATGGATAATACTCATGCTTGACAGTAGAATTCCTAGTATCTATTTTCACATTACTTGTATTTTTCATGTGAAAAAACATAAGCAAAATTTTTCTTGTAGTCAAATGCTTATATTTAATCGCAATTGATTTATCAATTCTACTTGCACTTCGAGCTCTCAATGCGCTACAATTAAATGAGACCATATTGGATTATAACTGCCATGATTGAAAAAGTTGACATTCATACTGAGTCATCGTTTTAATCTCTGTTGTATGTTCTTCCTTTATCTGAGATAATATCAGTTTTCAAACCAATAAATAATCTAGCATCGTCCTGCTCGGTTATTGCAAATCAATTCTTGCTTGGTTTAATTATCAGTTTCACGATGAAACTATGAAGATTAAATGGAATTGAATTTGAATTTGTGTCTCGTTTTAGAGATTAGAAGTCCATCTGGAAACAGATAGATATCTTGGGTATTTGGAAGGGTACAGCAAATGTAATATCGCCACATTTGAACAACTTTGATAACATAAAAACGACGTCTTTATTTCCTTTACGTCTACTAGCACTGATGAAGCTGTTTCTGAGTTGAGTTTTTATTGCACTAATAATCGTAAATTTATCTCTGAGTTTTCGTTTATATCTGTCGATGAGCGCTTTATTAGTGAAATAATACCTAAAATAAATTCTACAGCAAATATAACTATGATTAAGTTTTGCTCCTCTGATTTAATTTCGTATATCACACACTTGGTAAATTTCCTGATTGTTGGAAATATACAGTTGTTCATCCTTTCCTTAAGAAAAGTCAAACGAAAGATCTAAAAGATCTAAGGCCAATCAGCATTATTTCAACTATTTCCAAAATTTTTAAAAAAGCTGTAGTTCTTCAGATTTACAGCTACGTCTCCTCCAGAAATGTGCTGTCTGAGATGCAATCGGGTTTTAGAGTTGGTTATAGTTCAGAAACCGCACTATTAAAAGTGACGGATGATTTAGTTGATGCAACCGCAAAGGTATAATTACGTGTTTTGGTTTACTGGACTACAGTAAAGCTTTTGATACAGTAAATCATTCTGTTCTGTTATCAATCTTGACGCACATCGGTATGGACAATACAGCAATTGCTTTATTTAGCAATTATTTACAAGGTCGTCATTAAGTGATGGAAATATGTAGATGGTAATAGATCTTCTGCACAATCAGTTAAACAAGGAGTGCCACAGGGTTCAATTTTTGCCTAAATACTGTAAGACTCAGGTATATATGTATGTATATATAACCTAGCTATTATTATTGCCATTTGATAACAATAAAGTCACTATTATTATCATTATTAGAGAAAAATTTATTGTTGAATGATTTTATGACTTTATAATAACCTATCACAATATGCCATGCTGTACATGTAGCAAGTGCTGTTAATTTTTAGTTAGTTTTCTGATTCATGTTAACTTGCTCTCATTTCCTCAGATAATGCACCGTCTGTAGTTTTATTATATGCTGTTATGTATTGTAGTATTTAGATGTTGCAATCTATGAATACAATACACTGTACTTAGATGTACTTCTCAGTAAGTTTATATAAGATTATACAGTAAATGTTAGCATAACTTTGTTTTACTTCATTAAATATTAAGCATCAAAGAATACGACAATTTACGTTGGACTTATAAGATTGTAAATTATAAACTATATAGATTACAATATTACAATAGATAAGGCATTTAGTTCATTTTTTTATAGAAATTCTTATCAATGTGTAAGTCGTGTAAAAATCATAGATTGAACTTGATATGTATTGTCCGATTAAATCATTAATTCACTAGTTAATGAAAGAAACAACCACCTATGTGCATCTCTTTCTATCATATTCTCTCTCAATTCTCTGTACGTAAACTATTCACTAATAAACTTTTTGCAACGCTCTTTTATTGTTTGTTCTGATTGTGACTTGTCTTTATTATATAGCTAAATTATTAATAGAACAGAATGAGGTTTCTGTCATCACTATAGAGGGATGTTTTTGATAGTAAAGCCCTTTTTTGGTTGCAATTTTATTGAAAATTATCGTTAATAAGTTAAAACTCGTGATACAATATCTCATCAGGAGGTTTGTTCAAGATTGATATTTTTACAATCTATCCAAAATGTGCACTCATCTTATTGTTAGTAACACACAGTATCGAACAATATATTCCTTTGAATAATTTTATTTGAGAGCACCAACTTAATAATACCAGCAATAATAGTACTTCTAGTATTTTAATAACAATTCCAATTACCAGTCTTTTCAAGGTAAACTTTTTCACACATAATCGTTGATCAATTTTGTAGGACTTTCACTTTAGAAATTTATGGAGATATGTATTTCTACAATAAGCAAAGCTCTGGTTTCTCTGAACCACAGTCTCAAATTAAGTAGCAGATTGTACAGGTAATACTGCGAAATAGTTCAAAAAATTGTTTTAGTTTTTATGTAATAATACAACTAAAATAAAATTTTGGTGGAGGTGCCGGATTTAGCAGATAACTAAAATTCAACCTAATATTATTTTAATGAATACTAGATTTATATAACATATGAATTTATCTCTAAAACAATTTTGTTTTAATAAATTGATTTCAAATGAATTCTTAAAAATTGTGTACTTATGTTGTTCTTAGTAATTTATGAGAAAATATCTCAAAAAAAGTGCCACCTCAAGTACTTTTACTAAATTTTCTTAAACACTAGCATTTGATTTGACGATATACATCGAATAAATGACGCAAAACATTAAGTGTTGGTCGTTGTATAATTCAGTATTGTAGTAGGAATAACAGCAGTCCTTTTTCGTTTGACTGGATTTTGAACTGAATTTCAATGTTATTGTGTACTAACAATAAGCGTTGTATGTGCGTTAAGTAACGTAACTGTTCAATATTTATCGCAAAAATCCATTCAATTCAATTATTTTGTAAGCATATTCTTTAAACATCATTGTTAACTTGTTTAGTGAGGTTGTAGTATAAGTCAATAGATGCTCAAGCCATTTCATAATTTTACAAATTAGTTTAAAACGATGCAAGCGAACTGCTTAGAATGAAAGGCAGTTTTAACAAATGATTCTATTCACAAAATACGTAATACAGTGCGAGCAATTAGCATTTACCTTTTATGGTGGTTATATTATGTCATATCAGATACCAGTGTCAAATAAAGTTTCATTCTTCAAGATTCAAAATGCCTTCTAGTGCATGCATATATCGAGCATCATTAACGTATCAACAAATCAGAACAGTGTAATTAAAATTATATGTATTTAATTATACCGACATTTAATATAAATCATCATCATATCAGAACAAATACACTAGGTACCAGAATAGGTTAAAATGAATTTTTAAAACGTTTTTTTTTTCGTTTCTTGAAAAGTGTGTGTTTGGTTCATACGTCCTTTTAGCATCATGCCCTCGATATGATTTCGGACTACCTACTTAAGTTGACAACGACAAAAAACTTTAGGGCAAAAGGCTCTTGTGCTTTCTAAGTCTGAAAAAGGTCATTTCAAAGTACACGCGCATGAAGATGTTCCTTGTCTACAATGGCCAATACGAGATTTTTTAGTATACCGAAGAAAAGAATCCGAAGAAAGATTTCAGTATTAGATATGTCCACATCTACTGTGGTTTTGTTTCGTCGAAATTCTTAGTTTTTGATTCGTCGGTGAATCAACTCATTCATTGCGATAAGATCGTTTGCACAAAAATGGAGAATAATCGGAAAACTATTTTTTTTAATTTTACATAGATTACTATTTTTAACAGACTATTGTAGCTTTTTGTGTCGCTTTTCTCCTTTGGATTTGTCTCTACTATCATATTTTCCAATTCGTCGTTCCTCATTATAGATTCCTTAGTTGGCCTAGTTGGCAGCAGTTATTATTAATTTGGGCAACAATGGAACCACAAAAGAATTTATCGGAGATAGAAATTAGAAAAATAAAATCTCCCTACCAAGAAGGCTATTTCACAAGAGCTATTAAAAATAAATATAGGTCGATTACACTAGATTGTGAAAGGTTGTATTATGGATTCCGAAAATTCTGGAATACGTTTTAAATGGTGAACAAAATTCCTTGCAACTAACACAGAACGTCAAGCCATATTATGCAAAGCATTGAATCTGGCGTGAATGGAAAGATAAATCTGGAATAACCTAGAAGAGAAAACGTCCAAAAATACAATGACGTCCTGTTTTAAAGGAATTTTAAAGCTCTGCATGGCTTCAGTTTGCTCAAGCAAACTATTATTTTTCAGTGACAAGAAGAAGCTTAATGTGAGTAATCTAAATGGCCTGCATGGGCATTTTCATTATTACCATGATTTACGTAAAGTGGTAGTTGTTAGTGAATTTGTTTTTAACAACGAATTTGTTAATTTAGTAATAGTGAAGGGCATCCAAAATGCAGAACAGTACATCTAGTTTCTAGAAGAGTTAGAAAAACAAATTCTCCAACATTATGGTAGGACAGGCATATGTTTTTTAACAAGATAATGCCAGTCTTCACACTGTGCGTGTTATTCGACGTTGATTTTTAGAACAAGACTTGGAGCTTATCGATCGGTTGTCACCCTCTCCCGATATAAATGTTATAGGAAATGTTTGGCAAGTTACGCATTAAAACACTATACTTTTTGTTATAAATAACGTACATTTGTACAGAATTTTACGAAACTTAGTGCATTAGATACATTTTTTTCTATCTCCTTCATATTTCCGAAAATAATTTCAAAGTGTTACTATCTTTTTGGTAACTACAAATTTCACATACATGTTTGATGGTATTCATGTTGCGCGGAGTGTATACATATATGTCTACCTTGATAATGTCTTTTCTGGCAGTATTGGACACATAATTTAATAGCATTTATGTCCGCCTCAAGGACCATTGAACTTGAACCTAATGCCACCGACATCCTACATCTTGACCCACAAATGCCTATGCTCACTCGTTTATCTGTTTTAAGTCCACATGATAATGTTACATTTTTCCGTTACCGAAATAATGGCATACTTCTGAAGATAGCTAACTGTCAAAATTTTCAATCAAATGTAAATATCTTGCAAACTAATGAAAATAACTGAATATGATCTTGTATAAAGTTGTCTTAAAATTCCTCAGGCAATTCAAAAATGTGATAATATATAGGGTGTTCCATTTAAAAATGTAAAGTTACTGGTGGTTACGGGCAAACTAAACATCCTGTATATTGTAGAATAATTTTACAATATAAATTTCATAAAACTAAACAACTTTCGTATTTAAATATTTGCTGTATTTTGCATAACAAAGGAGATATGGAAGAATATCGCACTATTGCTACACCCTGTATATTCTTCGCGTACTGCAAATTTAGTTATCTCTTAGGAATATGATAGAGAGAAAGATAGCAATGGTTACCATGCTAACCATCAAATAAATCTTAATAATTTAAACGTCCAATATATACGATTTCAAAATTTATAGTTTATGAAACGCAAGTAAATTTAAAGCTTAATAAAAAACAATTCTAAAACAAATTCTAAAACGAATATTGCTCAATTAAAATACAAAATCTATAATTTATTAAGCAAGATCATTGCATCATATACAATAAATTATAACTTGTTTCAGTAAAACATATCTCGATTCTCACACGGTGTGGCGTTATGTCAATCACACCACTCTCTCAAATACATATGTTCATATATTAATCATCGAGCTGTAGGTCATTCAGGGAACCGAAACGAAAGAGGAGCAGAGAGATATGTTTCCTTTCGTTGAGACTTCGGACGTCGAATCCTGCTACTACGTAGTAAAATAAGCGATCAATTAATGTATAATATGTTTTCGAAGGTCGCACTGATAGCGAACGCTATCTTTTTGCGCCGCTCTAAAGTCGAAGTGATACGAAAATTAAAACTGATTATGCTAGACAGAAATTTGCCACCTATTGCTGTCCATTATTATTACAATTATCTATCCTATTTACAGGTGATGTAAGTAGGTCTTCGTTTTGATTACGTAAAAATATTCACGGAAAATTGTATTAAACTACGTAATGCGCTGAAGCAACTCACTTGGAAAAATGTAAATAGAGTGGTATGCAAAGATTACATTCGACTTCATAGATAACAGTCTTTGCTGCTAACTGGAGCAGGTTGAGAAGTCGTAAGTATAGTATCATGTCAAGTAAATTTACTTTCGACTTCAGTTCAGAAGTAATATTGACTGAGTTTCGTTGATAGAAGATAACAAAGGACTTCTTCAACCTTTCTGGTTATTTATAGGTATATATATTGCTTCAATTCTTTCCTAGACACATTCTTGATTTGCTGGTTAAGCAAGTACCGGTTCTTAATAAACGCATCGATAACTGAAATGGTTAGGTGACTGCCCAGTGATGCTGCAGATTTCTGAGGTCCAGAGATCAATTCTTTAAACGCTGTTGGAAGCAGTGATGAACAGCAAAGCATTATCAACGGCGATATAGTACTGTAACAAGGCCATTTAAACACATTTATACACACACAAACTATACAGCAAGAGTTGTAGTGATAACCTATATTGCCTACAGCTTAAAAATTTGCTGCAACTGATATACACCACAGATTTAAAGAAAGAACACTTTTGCACGGCCAACCGCTCGAATCCAATACCTAGCACATTAATCGGTATATTATGCTGCTTGGAAAATATGAAAGCGTTACTACAATTCTTACATCCTTTCGAAACACTGATCAAACAGAAAGCGCCATTGCAAAGCAAATAGAATTATAAAAATCTCGAGCACAAAAACGTGTAAAAAAAGTGGTAAGTCCAAGTCCAAATAAATGGACTGGATGATTCACCTTTGAATGACCGCTTGCCTGATTTTTTGACCCAAGAGTCTGATGACAATCCAATACAGTCGTTTATCGAAACGATACGATTAGCTCTGATGTGTTTTTTTTAATTAATTACGAAGAATATATCAAAGATGAGTTTCCTAACCTCTTGTCACATGTCACGCGTGCTTCATCTTTGATATCTCCGGTTATCGTAATTAGGTTCTTAAGTAATTGTTATATAAATTTAAAATTTTAATCTTGTTTTGTCATATTTTATTTATAAACATCCATTAGGTTAATACGTTGAGTAAAAGATATTGTAGAATTAAGCTGTTAATTTCCACTATGAAGATTTTGCATAACATATACTAACGCCACTCCAGTTCAAGTTTCATTCTTTTAAATTTATTATTATTAAATTAACCACTACGCCTCTAGCGCAACCGTAAATCATAATTAAAAAAGTAACCGCAGCAACGATACTAGTAATGTAGTAATTACGTTAAAATCTATTTGAACATAGTCTTTTTCTGTAGAACTGGGACAATATATACATTACATTTTGGTAAATCCATCATATATTGGTAGGCTTTTTAACGGTAAATGTAATTCGTCACGGAAATTGCCAAACATCCCCATTGTTCTATAAAATTGAGTTTTAAAACGGATTAAAAAAAGGCTCCATACAAGGCCACAGCATTTTCAATTAATGAAAATTAATTAATATGATGTTTAGAGCAAAAACATTATGGCAGGAAATGTTGTAATCAGTAAGGAAATAGATAAGTATCACAAAAATAACATTTTAGTCTATCAGACATAAATAAATGAATAATATGCTAGCTACAAAAAACTACAATTAAAAAAGATCCCATACAGAAGATTTATAAGAAAATATATGATAAATGTTGCTATGTTTTTTAAATAACTTGTACTACCGCCTTTGACTCTAAAACCTCCAACAAGCGTTTTGGCATTCCATGCACCAACATTTTGGTCTCATCTTCATAAATTGTTCCATTCTTGCACTTATTAAGCATTCTTAAGCTGTTCTTTGTTTTTTATATCATGTTTGAGAACCCTCGTTCTAATTTCATTCCACAAATGTTCGATAGGATTCATATCGGGGGATTATGAAGGTGTACGAAGCTGTTCTCTAACTTTAAATATTAACCATTATTTTACCCGTTTTGTTGAAAGAGGAATAACCCTCCCTCCTTCTTCCCTCGTGTGGTTTAAGTTTTTGCAAGTTTGCATGTAATTTGTCCTGCTAAAATTTTCAAGTACATGTGTTGATGCATAATTCCGTCCATAAATATCTTGCAAAAACGCTCTGCTTCCATGTTTTACAGTAGCGCATTTTTTGTGTACAAGTGTTAATTTTTCTTTCGCCAAACCATAGTTTCCCATCTGATCCGCACACTTTAAATTTAGACTCGTCACTAAAGATTGCGGACTCCCAACATGATAGTGGTTTGTTAAGATGTGTTTTAGCGATTTAGAAACTAGCGCTTTGTTCTTCTTATTGATGTATGGTTTTTCAAGAGGCTTGGTCGTGCAAACTTTGTTGTCGTAATGCATTTCTGACTGTTTCAGGTACAACATGCACCTCATAAGCAAGGGATTAATTATCTTGTGCTTATGCGCTTATGAATCGCGTTCAATTTCTTCGATATCTGTGCTCACTAGATTTAAATTTGGTCAAATATTTAATAACCGAGGTCCTCGTTTTCCCCAACGCTGGATGGGACATCCTTCAGCCTTTCAATGTCTACTGGGAGCAATTCGGTCTCACCAACGGTGGAACCTTCTCTATGGTGGATCTGGCCAGCGTCCTCGTGTGTTTGCTCAGAATTGGGATATCCAAATCTCTATGGATTTGTAAGTTGGACACAAACCATGGAGCCGCTGTGATGATATGCAGGCCACGATTATGAAGCACATTTAGTCTCTTAATGTGAGACTTGAAGACCCTGAACGATGTCAAGGAGTCATAGGTTAAAATCGGTCTGAGAAACGTGGTGTAGATAAATAACTTGAGTTTTAAGCTCAAGGAACTCGCACGTAGGAACCCAATAAAAGTGTTAAAAAAGTGCTTGTCAAAGGTGAGACGCGTATCAAGAATAATGTACTTGCCAATGTTACAATGGCACCGGCTCTTTATCTAGCTTTCGAGCTGACGATCAACTTGATATCTTTCTTTAATCTTTTTAGCCCATGATTACTAAAGTTAGTACTACAATTATCTACTTTATTATCACTAGTATAACATTTTTTTCTAGGATAAAATGTTGCATTGAAGTCAAAACCTATTCTGTCATGGAACCAAAAGAAGTACTGGAATCAAGATTTATAGTGTCATCATCGTCATGACATACTTCATCTTCTTGCTGTCCCTTACTCTTAGTACCAATCCAAAAACCGATTACCATTGAATTAAAGTTTATTCCTCATCGCTAGCATATTCTTCTATTTAGTGGTCGAACTTAGATTATTTCTGATTTTAATCACGTCTACATTGATTAATAAAGAACGTGTCCAAACAAATAATAGCCTTTCATTTATTAAACATTCGCAATTAGTTTCCAGGAAAATTCGCTTTCAAAAAAAGACAACTTCATTCGTACACGCGTATTTATTTTGTAGCTAATTTATAATGAACATTGTAAATCACATTTAAAATTATACAAATTTACAGTAGAATTAGTGTTATCTCCTCAAACATTTTATAAATTTTAAATAAAATGGGAAGCGTCACCTTTTACGAATATTCTAACATTGCATCTCTTGACGCAATCTAAAGCAACGCATTAAAATATATTGTTTTGTTTATAATATAATGACGTACTTTTTGAGAGAAGAATTTTAGAATCAAAATAGTTTTAATTCTATTAATTCCAGATTTTTGTGTTTACATATTGTAAAATTGCATTCTAGACGCAATCTATAGCTATTAATTAAGTCATTGTTTTGTTTGCAGTTTGCTGACGTATATTTTTCAGAGTAGAACCAAAAATATTTTTAATTTTAGCAATTCCTGATTTCTGTGTTTACATTTCGTCGGTGTGGTATACCTACGCGTATATGACGTTATCCAGATTTCGCGATTTATCAAGAGAGTTACGGTAAAAAATATGCAAAGTTGTACAATAATGAGTCATGATAGAGTAGTTCTCTTATTAATTCAAGTTTTTTTTATTCATTATTGGCATTTAAAGACTCAACAGCAAGGAACTGGATACTATTCCAATCTGTCCGCTCAAGAGAGGTGTCCTGTTAAGGGAATAGTTGGTGAATTTTTGGGAATATTAAAATAAGCTCATAATGAACCTGTGTGATTTTATTAAATATATAAAACATAAATGTAACCTCTGTAAACCAGCACAAAATTTAAAGTACACTGGAACATCGTTTATGTTTGCGCTCACCTATATCCACATTATAGCACTCATTTATATTCGCTCGGCATCCATCTCCCGATAGTGCACGTATTCACAATGTTTCCCCAAATGTGCTCAACCTTTTGAAAACAGTTTTGAATAGTTTGTTTTGATACTTTATCCCAAGCGTTCTTTATAAAGTAAATAGCATCTAAAATGTTAATTGATTTGAAAAATTCATGAGCTGAATTTGAACACTCAATTTTTGCTAAAGTAGTCTTAATGACAATGGTCCCATAGTGCATTTTACATTTTTGTATTATACCCTGGTCAAGGGGTTGACATACAGATGTGCAATTAGGTGGAAAAAACACCAATTTATTGTTATGCAGTTCTATGTCTCTTGAATGCGAACAGGCATTATCAACAAATAGCAAAATGTGTCTCTTTTGCAAACCAAGTAGCTAATATGCATTTTGTTGAATTACAACCTTTCTTCGACATTTCCAAAAGCTAACTTAGAAAAGAAGTCCAATAATGGAAGGAAAGGGAACAAAATTAGACAAACTGAGGTGACGAAATTTATAATCTTCTCGTCAAATAATAACAAGAAAGCTAAAGTTAAGAACACTTGTGGACTTCTTAACTCATCCTTACCCTCTAAAATACCATCTCAAAAAGATGAGCAAAGCGGATCAAAACATATTTCGATTTTGCGTGTTTAGTGCCGAAACTACTGAGCATATGTAACTGGGAAACACTAATCCGGGTAAAGTTTCAGTTTCATATTGGATAGGAATTAATAATAAGTCAATCAGTTAGAAAGAAGACATACTTGAAATCTGAACGACCCTTCTACAATAGTTTATTCTTTTGAGACCTAAGGTGCAATCAAACTGTCATAAATTCGAAAAAAATAATTTTTTGTAATCGTTGCATCTTCTTTATTATTGCAGCCTCATAAGTGTCACGTAAGGTATCCATTTGGAGATACATTGAGAAGTTAGTACAAATCTGCTCTTATTCAACGCAACAGAATAAAATACTACATTACCGGCAGAAATAAAACGTTTAGCTAGCAAGTGAATAATATAAAATAAATATCACAAAGATAATGTCGGCTAAGGCTAACAACTGTGACTTATCTGAGACGGAGACTTTAATACAATTGCTTTATGTTGTTAGATTTCAGTCCGCAATGAGGTTTACAAATGATGGTTAAAAAAATGATGTCCTTGCGTTTTAAAAAAGATTTCAGAAGAATGGATACAGATTTTTTTGTTAAAAACCTCTTTATTTAGTAACATGAAAGAGGTAAACATTCCAGAGAAGTCTTTAAAAACTATCCCTAATAAAATAACTTATCCGCTGCTCACTATTAAGTAGGACTTATAGATTGCAAACAATTGAAGGTGCCAAATTGTAAGGATTGTAGAAAAGCGGCACATTGGAATTATAAGAACAATCAAAGCTCTCCTAGTAAATGCGAAATAAATACTGTATTCGGCGGTGCTGATCCAATGTCTACCAAAAAGACTAGAAAAGTTGAATATACGAGGGAGCGTTTTTGTATTCGCGGAATGGGGGATAAGGGGTGGAAATAAAAAAAACCAAATTATTTTTCTTTTTCAATATATTCACCTGCAAGACGGATACATTTTTCACATCTTTCAATTAATTTATTTATACTCTCATAAAAAATGATTTCTCTTTATCTGCAAAATACGCCGAAACTGCCTCCTTGACTTCATCATCGGCAGTAAATTTTTTACCCCGCAGCTCTTTTTTCATTTTCGGAAACAGGTAATAATTCGGGGCCAGGTCTGGGCTATAGGGTGGGTGATTCACAATTTCGAAGCCCACGTTATGCAGGGCAGCTAACGCAACGCGGCTCTTGTGGACGGGCACGTTGTCGTGCAAAAAGCAGCACACCTTTCGTTAATTTTCCCCATCTTTTCTCTTTAATGGCTTCTTTTAGTCGCTCTAATATTGAAGCGTAATATTCTCCGGTTATAGAAACACCTTTATCTTTATAATCAATCAACAATATTCCTTCCGAGTCCCAAAATACCGTTGCCATGAGTTTCCCAGCTGATTGTGACACTTTAAATTTCTTGGGAGGTGCTGTGCCCTTTTTATGCCACTGCATGGAGTCTTGTCTGGACTCAGGTTCATAATGATCAATCCAAGTTTCGTCTCCAGTAACAATTCGACTCAATACACCATCATTGTCTTCATTACAGAGGTCCAAAAATGCACGCTAACACGCGATTTTTTCCATATTTCACTTTTCACTCCTGATTATGTTACTTGGTTGACGATAGCTCAAAGACTAACTGTCTAATAACAATGAAACTTCGTATTTATACTAATTATGAGTCGCTGCATAGGCCATGCCCCCAATGCGCCTAATCACCCCCCTACAACCCGCTCATTCCGCGAATATAAAAACGCTCCCTCGTATGTCAGTAGTCTTCGTTGGAAGCGAAGTAAACTATCCAAGGAAGATGAAAGGAATGCAAGAACTCTGGCTGTAAAAAGTTAAAATTTGTCTGCTGCACCGTCTACCGTCTATTGTTGGATAGAAAGTTGTGAGACTGGATGTGTTAACTCTAACCCAAGTTATAGTAGATGATCACAGAAAAATCAAAAGCCACAATAACCAAGTCTTGTACCGTTTTATATTTGTTTATATGTTAAGATATAAAGCGATGAAGTATACAAATAGTATGTAGGGCTTCACGTGAATGTTCATGAGTTCAAAAAGGTTACGGTTTTATATTTGTTTGAATCAACTGTTGGTTTCACATGTCCTTCGGCGTAGTTGATGATAGTTCATTGTCGGTACGTCTAAGCAACAAACGAATGCATAGCAATCGGTATTCATTATTCAAGCTTGACATCTGTTCAATTATATCAAAGTTATACATATTTAATATGTAGTTGGATTAACAAGAAGATACTATTGAACAATTTTTGGATGAGTTAGCAAAACTGCAAAATATGTACAAAACGAAAAATGGGATGGTACCTACTGGTTTAAATGGACCAAACGTTCACGTTACGTCTAAGATGTTGTACAATAAGGTTTCTTCTTAAAAAGCTTTCGCTATTATGTTGGTAAGTCTATGGACTTGATCCAGAGTAGAGTTTCTGTTCTGAAATCGATATTGGATCTTTATTTTCAATGATTTCTACAGAGAACACATTTTAATCGTATAATAGCATTAAACAGATAAGTTAGTTTGCTTTGTTATTTTTCTGCTCGGCAGCTATTTTAACACTCCTTAATAGATAATGGAAATATTGACGTTTAGATGCTGCCCTGTATTTATTATTTCCTGTTGACTATTATAGAGTTGAAGTGTCTCCTTTAGGTGTCCATATTCGATCGCTCTTGATTAATAGTATTTGAAAAATTAGTCTTTTAATTCTTCTTATGGGTATCTATAGAGAATAGTTAGTAGAAGCATCAATTGTTAGTTCCTCAAGAACTTATGCTCTAGTTTCCCGTTTTAGCTCATGTACATCGTTTATAGTTTGAGTAATCAGTCGGTTTATGAAAATTTTATCAACAATTTTTTTTGCATCTAGTAAGGTGCTAGTTTCTTCTGGATAGCCGTTTTTCTTTATTGTTTTAGCAACTTTCCGTGTCTACTGTCTAGATGTCATTTTGACATTTTCCACAAATTTTCTGTTTTTATATCCAACTCTTCACAATTCATAATAGATACTTTTAATTTCTTTCCAAATAATTCCCATTCTATATATCTGCTTTCACACTCGATGTCAATATTACTAACGATCGGAGTCCATAATAAATCTACCTCAATTAATGCATACTAATGAAATATTCTTCGTGATGAAGTAGTTGATGAAGTCGGGTCTTTTGTTAACGACTGTAGTTCAATAAATTGGCTTTTCCAAAGGGCGTACTTTAATTGTTGGGTTAGTACCGTTGTCATTAGACGGCTACCAAATGATGCGTGAGATCGCTGGGTACAGGGTTCAACTCTCTGAGTAGATGGTAACTAACACTTTTCTAGGAAAATTTTATTCTGATCGATCAACCATTCGCTCTTGGGAGCAAAGTGGTTAACAGTGCAGCATTAGAAATGGAGGAATAGTATTGTAGCAAGGCTATGGAACACTGCAGCAACAGCAGCAAGTTATTACAATTATTTTGTGTATGAAAATGGAAAGTTTGAATCAAGCTACCAAGAGTATCAGAAGTGTTTTTGGTGGACCTTGGATATTATAAATAGTAAGCAATAAAAAAAATTGAAACCCAATTAATAATGTTGGAAAAGATGCGTGGGTATTATTTATATCTTATAGTGCAGATCTAATCATAAACATTTTTAAAGATGGATGATGTTTAAGAAGATAGTTTAAGTATGTTCTTTAGTTGTGAAAGATAATTAATAATAACAGAACTAAAGAGTTTTCTTAATAAAAGCAGCAATCAAATATATTCAATACATCATGAAAAACATTCGATCGAAAATTGTCAACACATTCTACATGCACATGCACCGGATTTTATAGGTATTCATTTATTTTAAGCACAGTTTCTATTTTTAAACAAACCATATATGAACAAAGAATAAATAACCGTTAAGGTTTGATATTAAATCGACAAATCTAGAATTACGTAAATATGTAAAACAAGCAAGTTGATGCCAGTTCGTTTGACGTTCGAAGCTAGAAGCGACGTTAAGATGTAAACACAAATTACGTTCATTTCATTTCTGTTGAAACTAAAACCCAGGTAAGATAATAAATGCATTTTTTTCTAATACTATAAACGACGTAAACAATTAATGGAAATTTCTACTCACTATTTACTATGTAACTTGCCTTTTTATAAAATAATTCAATAATATTACACGAACATTCAACTGCATCGAGATAAAAGTGAAAGTCAACTTTATCTGGTTCATTTCGAATGAGATAAGCGGCACGTATCTCCTACGGTTTTGTCAAATATGTGGAAACTTCGTATGGAAATGAGAAACTGTTTGGCGCACCGCGCTCGCGAATCTAGTTGACCTGTTGCGTCAACAACTTCGTCAGGGGTTAGAATACGAACGAACGCTAAGGAAGTGGGAAAGATCATTTCATGATTATTGCACGCGGTTATATTAAAAGCCGGCATGTTCTCGACGAGACTTCAGTATTTTAACATGCTAAGAATTGTGAACAAGCCGATCAAGAACGCGGTAACTACTAGCTACTGTTCCTACTGGAATAACCACTTCAGAAGATACGTCCAGCAATAGTGATAAACATTTTTTTTAAACAGTTTTATAAGTTATAACCCAATAAACAATTTGTGAATTTTAATCTACAATTAGCGACTGGGACCAAGGCTCAAGATTTGCCAAAAGTATGTTTTTTTTTTAATTTGATAACTTTGTACATTAAATGTTCAAAATACTTGACGGTAAAGGCGCCTACGTTTAATTACGTTTATTATCATGCAGTAATGAATTAATAACAATTATCTTATTAAGGTGTTGTACGTACAGGCTTATTTTTTGCGATAAAAGAATTCCAACACAATGAAGCATGGTAAAACCTATAGAAGAAATTACATAAGTATATCATTCTTGTGATAATTTTTATATTTCAGAATGAATCAGCTAACAGAAAAATCTTACTAATTCTTTTTCAAAACCGTTTTACAAGGGTTATAAATAGATAGTCCATATCTCAAAACATTCAGATAAATTTGTGTTTCTCTAATGTTGAAACCATCTTACAGTTGCAACAGTTACAGCTTGCACTCTTCTGAAGAACAGAAGAATTTTTTTTATCAGAAAAATCTGTGCCATTGTTTAATGGTTAAAATTGCAAACGAAGAAAATGTGTGGATTTTAAAGCTAATAAATGTTGTCCTTTAATTATCGATTGTAATAGAATCTTATTTAAACTTCTACCAATGTAACAATCTAAATATCTCTATCTCGGCAAAGTTTTTTCATCGTTCCCTTTTCTTATCTTTAGACATAATATGATTTATAACTAATATGCAAACATATGTTAGCACAATCTATGTAGTCACAACAAACTATATAAACACAACCATTTGCAAACGATACAGACCTAAATAAAATATTATGAAAATAAACCTTCAAAACATTCTTCATTGCAAAATTCTGATATAACAGTTGAATTTGAATGTATAGATAAATATAACTCCAAACTAACCAAGACATGATGAGTGGTTACCACCAGCAACTACTCTTCGTGAAGTGGGCTATTAATTACAATAATAGCATGATGATTGAAAACTTCAACAACGTCCCTTCAAATGCACGCCCTAATTGCATTGCTACTCACCACTTTAGCATCTATTAGGTAGGTCGACGGTGGTAGCTCTGATCTCGCTCTGATATTTTTACATTGCTTCCATCATAATGATATTCAGGTATATAATTTTAGAGAGGTTAGAAAACAACAATACAAGGGCGCAAGCTGTCGAAAAAGTAGGATATTTCGAGGTCTGCAAAATAATCATCTGTAGTGGCGATAATATCCTCATTTGAGGCACAAATCTGGTTCCTGTCAGCGATTTTTTCAGGTTTGGGAATAGGAAAGTCGCAAAAGGTCCGGTGAATATGGAGGATTTAAGACTAATAAAACGATGCCGTTTCTCCTTCAATACCGCTTCGAATCAGGTCAATCGCTGTAGTATTGCCCCCTAATCGTTGTTCCATTCTGCAGATAGTCGATGAGGATCACACCTTGGGAATCCCAAAAAATGCTTCAATTGGCGATAACAACACGACATCATGAATCTTGTCGACCATTTCATTGTTGGTAGCGTTTTTTGGGCGTCCACTGCGTGGTTCGTCACTTGTGCTTGTGCGGCCACGTTTGAACTCGCTCACCCAGAAGCTTATGGTCGAAAATGATGGAGTAGATCCGCCATGAACGTCTAGCAACGTATTTCAAATTTCCGTGGCACGAAATTCGATTTTATCCATTTTTGCGAAATCATCTGACTTGCTACACAAAACACATTTAAGCAACAAGGTTGGCCTTGCCAACCAATGAATCTACTTCAACCTTCATGCGC
>CM043023.1:10310096-10435363 GCA_023690525.1 Holotrichia oblita | reverse complement strand
ATTTCTGTCAACTGTCATAGGTTGCGCATCTTTATGTATTCCTTCAATCAACGATTAGACGCTATCCAACGCTATCCATATATAATACATCCATGAGTTTGTCACACTACATCTGATTTCGATCGCAAGAATTAACATTAGCGTCCCACGCGGTAGTTACTTTCAGCATAATTATTAAAATTGTTTCTATAAATCAAACACAATATGCTTCCTTTTGGAAACGCTTATTGCTAATTAAAATTAATAATTATAAAAGATTACAACTATAAAACCATGGCAATGACAAAAAGACAAACCCAACGAAATTACAGATGTGCGACTATGGCCATAGAGGAATAAACCAACTGAAATTCCCAGGGTGGTAAACTTTAAGCACAGATATTGCATACATTTTGACAGACGTCAGCTTCAAACATTTACGGACACGGTGTATGATGTAGGCTCCGTCAAATTAGCCCTCTCTATTATCTAGTTACTCAACTAGAGTGGTGCAAGCGGTAATACATACATGCGGTGCAAGGTGGTGCAAACTTTTTGACTAGATATTAAGCCGGTGCAAGGTTGAAGCGGAAGCCTCAAAATATGGTAGTTAACTTGTACCAACCTTGCACCAGCTTGCACCATTCTCTTTCAGACCTTGCTCCCCCATTGCTACCTCTGCAAAGAATATTTCGGGTGGGAACAAAGTTGTGAAGAGAGCTTTTAAAACTATGGTAATTTAATTTAATTGATCTCTATACCAAGTAGCATCCCTCAGAAATAATAAGCTTTCGAAATGAGGTCTCAATTTTTGAAAAAATCAATACCGTAAAACGAAGTGATTTTTGTGACACCCATGTGACTTTGTGGCGGCACCACATTCTTTGAAAAAGTCATTCTTACATCTCTGTTTATTATGTTATTGTAGCAACCTCTCGCACACGCATTGGTAAACGGTTGAAGCAGTGTCAAGTCGTATTATGTCTCGCGGTCGTTCTGCAGTTTTTTTACAACACGCATATTTTTAAGGTAGATAAGCAATTTTTACTTTTTCAGAAAGTTGCAATACTTTGCTTTGTGTAACTTGAACCGTTTGTTTTATCTATTTTTGCATATGATAGTGTTATAGTATGATCTATTCAGAAGCAGCAAGTGCCATCAGCTATCTGTTCTTTTAAAAATAAAGTACTTATGCTCTACGAAATGAAATGTCAACTGATATCAAGGTGAGATTGTGACACTTTTTGGTACTAATAGTAGTGAGATTTTTAATGTAATTATTCGGTGCATATTTTAGAAATACCACGGAAGTATAACGGGCTACTGGGGAGTCTCCCTACAAAAACTACACATCTAAATCATTAGAAAAAGCTTTAAATGAAATTAGAAAAAAAGTAACCCTCCGAGAAACGCAAGAAAAGGAAGATACTTAGAAGTAATTAAGATCTATCCTATGTGCTTCATAATTTTGATTTTGCTTAGGTATGGAATACATCGCAATACTTTGTATTTAAAACTTAATTTACGTTGTTTTCTTACATTTTCTATAAATAAATTATGCCAAAACGATAATTTTTGTTATTTGGGTTGACTTTGTGACATATTAATGATTCAGTTATTTTGTGACAAATTTGGAGCCTGGCATACATTTACGTGGTTATAATGTTCCAAAGTCTCCTCACAGAAAGATGACATTGTGTTCTAGTGAAAGCCAATGCTGTCACAAAATCGCCCCGAGCGATGGGCTGAATGTGTGACAAGTATACATCAAAATTCTGGCTAAACTACTATTGTTTTTTTGTTTGACATCGTCATGCCACCATGTTATGTGGGAAAGCACGGACGTCAACGAAAAAGCTAAGTTCCTTTTAGAATTTCCATTATCCTGTAATCTCCAAATCCTTAACGTGGGCAAAGAACCAACGTTCATAATAAAGGTAAGGAGAGAGGTACTAGATATAACATTTACCAGCTTTGGTCTGAGTAGTATGATTAAGAACTGGAAGGTCTCAGATGAACCCTCCCTGTCAGACCACAGGATTATAAAGTTCACTTTAAAGGGATATGACCCCTCAACCTACCATGGCAGAAACTCCAGGAAGGCAGACTGGGATCTGTATAGAACCTGTTTAAAGGATAACCTGGACCAGCTACATACAGGCGAGACTACACTTCCCGAAGCTGGAACAAGATGTAGAACACTTTAGCGAGGCGATAACGAGAGCTTTTGAAGCTAGCTGCCCGCTAACTGCGAGGAAGCCAACCAAAGACAATCCTTGGTGGAACAGAACTCTAGCAAACCTCAGACCTGTAGTCCGTTACCTATTCAATAGAGCGAAAGTTGACTGGGATTGGCAGAGGTATAGAGATAAGTTGACTAAATACAACAAGGAGATAAGGAAGGCTAAAACGGCAAAACTTTACGAACTTCTGCGAAAACATCACTTACACTCTGGTTGCAGCAAGGCTTCATAGGGTCATGGGAAAAGGCGAACAAGACCTGTGATGGCCCTGAGAAAACCAGATGGCACCTACACGGAAGGGGAAAAGGAGCGGGCTAGCCTACTACTATCAGAAGTTAAACACTTAGGAATAACCCTAGACTCAAAACTTCTGTGGAACAGACACATAGAACTGACAATGAATAAGGCAACAAGAGCCCTAATGATATGCCGGAACATGGCAGATAAAACGTGGGGCTGCAACCCAAGCATACTGCGGTGGCTGTACATCAGTATAGTAAGACCTATGGTAACGTACGAGGCAATAATCTGGTTCCAGAAGGTCAATAAAGTTACAATCAAGACACCCCCCCTTGCACATAGTGGTGGAAGGAGTGGTCCTTGCGGCAATGCACAGACTGACCAGGGCGGGGACTGGAAGGGCGAGACCGCGTACCAGAGAGCGTGGACATATCAAGCGGGGTTCTCCCCACTTCTAAGTCTACCCAATGATGAAATTGTTAAGGAATATAGCTTTGAAAGGAATTTCCTCACCAAGCTAAGCAACAAGAGAGAATGGGTAGGAGAACTCTTCACGTACTCCCTAAGAGAAAACACTATCAAGTGGTATGTGGATGGTTCTAAAACCGACAAAGGAACATGTGCAGGGATATTTGGGCCAGGAACCAAATATTCCGAGCCTATGGGAAGATACGCCAGCGTAATCCAAGGGGAGATCAATGCCATTGGAAGATGTGCTCAACTGAACCTTGACAGGAACTATCGGAAGCAGAGCATTGCAATTTTCTCCGATAGTCAAACAGCCATAATGGCGCTGAGCTCTAACACTATCAGTTCGAAATTAGTCTGGGAATGTCTTAATAGATTAAACAACCTAGGCACGAAAAATAGAGTTGCATTATACTGGGTACCAGGACATACTGGAATCAGTGGCAACGAAGAAGCTAGTTCATTAGCAAGGAAGGCAGCCACAACTCCGTTTGTGGGACCGGAACCGTTCTGTGGTATAAGGACGAGCACCTCCAAAAAGAACTTAAGGACCGAGAAGAGAGGCTCAGAGCATCCCTCTGGGAAAATTTCCCTGGTCTGAGACACTCCAAAGTCTTCCTTGGAAGCTACAATAAGCATAGAGCAAAAACTTTGCTGGAACTTAGCAGGAATAGACGCATCCTCACAGGGTCTCTTACAGGGCACTGTCACCTTGGTGAACACATGACAAGGATAGGTCTAAAATAGAATAGCGACGGCAGGTTCTGCGGGGCTGAGGATGAAAATCCGGAACACCTGACATCTTACTGCACCGCCATGACGGAAACCCAAGTCAACCATCTCGGCAAAGACGTGATAGACGAAGAAAATATACCTTCTCTGAAACCATCACAGCTAATGCAGTTTATTAAAGCTCTTGGACTGGATGGGGAGCTTTGAGAGCGGGCATACCCCAGCAGCTTACAGCTCACGCAAGGGCCACAATAGATCAATAGGTCGCAGCGCAATATCACCCTTATTTTAAATCTAAATCTAAATCCCCCCAAACAACTCTTATTGAAAAGTCACTCTCCCGTCAAACAACCCTCGTATGTGTGAAAAAAAACCTCTTTTCCTATCTTCTTCTAATACGCCTCGTTACTGTTCCATTTCCTGTTCCAGTCTGTGTCCAAGTTAAGTAAATGAAATTTCAAAACATTTCTCTGGGTTTTATGACTAAAAAGAAAACAATACAATAGTAGTAGTACAATAATACCTAGATAATAATGTTAATTAATAATTTTATTTTTATGTTTTGTAATGGAACTAGTATATTCATTTGCCAAGACATTTATTAACTTCTCGCTTAACAATAAGAAAAAACTACTTGATTTCAGCAAGTCAGGGTTAAGGACTCTTACGGGCCTTCTGACTGCCACTGCCCTGTAAGATACCATCTAAAAAGTTAACCCGAACACGTGTCGATTTTGAGAACTGGGAACTGAAACAACTGAGCGCGTACTTTGCGAGTGCGAAGCATTAAGCCAGCAAAGAGTTCAGCATCTAAGACAGGCGAAGACCTGAACACATCAAAGCCTTGGCACCCAAACTAGTCCTGAGGTTCGTCAAGAACATTGGAATAGAAAGGTTCTGACGGTATATTGTAATCACAATAGATCAATAGGTCGCAGTGAGGAGAGGTGCTTGTAATCTGAACGACCTACCAATACAATACAACAATATATTCATTTTAATTATCTTTCTAATTGTTTTATTTTTAATATAATTCACTGTTGTAACGATATTCAAAAATTTGCAATTGTCTATTGATCTATCAAATTTCTTTAGTTATTCAAGTTTTCTTGGAAATCACAAAGTTTTTTGAAAAATGACAAGAAAAGAAATATGTTTTATGACTGCATTTCCCACAGTATGAAATTATTTTTCAAATCTGTCAACGTTTTATAAGATAAAATGTCTAAATTAACACTTTGAAAGCTTATAACTTCTCAAGGATGCTACTTGGTATAGAGATCAATTGCATGAAATTACTATATTTTCAGGTCCCCTTCACATCCTTGTTCTGTTTGGATTCTTACGCGAAACACTCTTTGCAGGGGTAGCAATGAGGCGCAAGGTCTGAAAAGGATGATGCAAGCTATAGCTATCTTATTTTGAAGCTTCCGCTGTGAAAATAGGGGGCTAACATATAAAGATAAGCCCTGCATGTACTCGATATTTCTCTCACATTCGAATATATGTGCATCAGATAACGATCGTTGGCAAATTTTGCGCAAGTAGTTGCGCCAAACTACATGTTTTTTCTTGCGCAAACCACATTGCCTAAATTTAAAAATTCACATTTTTTACAGACTTAAAGGGGTCTACACACGATACAATCGGTTGTACGACTTGTCATACTACAAGTTGAAAATAAAGACGCAAAGACAAGTCAGTCGCTGTTTTTCCTCCAAACATAGACCGTCGAAACAACTACGGTATTATAACAGATTGTACAGCCGATCGTTTCGTCTGTAGACTGCTTTAAACCGTCGAATCAACTACGATCGCATCGTCTGTAGACCCCTTTACACATACTATCTAACACATTTTGGATCTACAACAGAAAAAATTGTTTTGACCAGCAGTACAAAACGGCTAATGAAGCTTGTATTGGCAACTTTGTGTGGGACTTTCAGTCCTCTGAAATGCTGGCAAAAAAGATCTTAGTTGTTGTTGATCGGCTCGTTGAATCGTTCAGTTGGCAAGTGGGTTTTTCGCTGAACGAAATTTCTTGCAACCGGAACATCGAAAAATCTTCATAAGTTTTGTTGCGACGACTGTCCATCCTGAATGCTTCCCTCACATTGCCCGTGCAGCATTGGGCGCCTAAAAGATAATGTGCCTGTTGTTGAAGTTGTTGATCAGAGAGAAGAAGACCACGTTGTTTACAAAATGATGCGGAAACCTGTAGCCGTTAATTAATAAAACTTGTAAGTTGCTGTATCCATCAGAATCTATAAAATTGATGGTGGATATGTTTGCTGTGCTATCAAGTAGATTTATAGAATTGTCACTGTTATCCGACATCACTTGTTCAACTCATTCTATTTCTAGATGTACGCCTGTGAATTTTGTCCTTACACTCTTTATGTCTTTCTGCAGATATCAATTTCAATCCTCTCCTGCACATATCCTGTCCTTAATGTTATAAAAAAAGTCAATGAATATGGTGCATCTAGAACATATCGGATCATTATATCATTGGTTATTAGTCAAGCTATAGTAACCTATCATGAATTGAATATCGAGTACAGTCAACAATTTGACATTCAGTCAAATACGACCCTTTTAAAGGAATGTAACTCAGTCCACAAAATTCCTTCGTTGGGGTTGGGTAGGGTTGGGTTTTTGGTCTATTTGTTCGATATTAGTGTATTCTACAATTTATAAACCATCAAAATGTTAGGCCAGAGTGCATGGGGATCACTTAAAAAGAGAACGCGGACAGCCAGAAAAAGCGCCCGCAGAAAACCGATTCCACCAGTGTTTCAGCGTTTATCGGCCCAAAAATGTACTTGGAAAATGAAGCTAAAACCATTGTAAGAAAATTATGTAATATTTATTATATATATTCAAATATTTCTGCTGTGTTTATGACTAGGAATCAGGCACTAATTTTCAACACTTTTAAAACATATTTTTAATACCACAGATTCACCAGACAACTAGCGACCGAAGAATTTTCACGTAGAAGCGGTTATATATTTAACGATCCTGTGCTGTATGAAAGAGAAAGACTGAAAAGTATTAGAGGGCCTGGATATTACAATCCTATTTACCATACTTATAAAGAAACTAGTACGGTACCGAACAAAGGATTCACAACTTCATTAAGATCAAGTTTGATTGGAAACAAGAACTATCCGGCTCCGGGTATGATTTATTTAAAAGGAAATATCTATTTTGTCTCATTTCTTTTAATTTTTTTTTCACGTTAATATGAAATCATTAGAATCATTAAAGTAAACTTAAATATAAAAAAGTTTTCAAACTAGTCACCGATTTAATGAATGTGTTAATGTCAACTACAGCAAAGCCAACAACCTTTCGTTGTTGCTATCAATTTAGCGCCCAGTTATATTAAAAGTAATGTTCTCAAACAAAGTTCACAGTTTCATTGGTCTAAAAATAGATGAAAGTTAAACAAATGTTATTATTTCAAAGTAGAATATTATTTTAGGTACATACCTTCCGGATATCTTTAAAGATTCTTCAGTGATAAAAAAGTCACCGTCAACGATTCCATCATTCCAATGGAATATATATAAGAATCGTTTCAAGCCAGAATTAAGTTACAAATGGCGGCAATGCCCTACTCAGTATAAACCAAATGATGTGGGTAGCATCGACGCCCTGTTAAAGAAGAAAGTTTCTACTAGAGGGCCGTATGATCTCTTTACTGGACCTAGAGATTATAGCAATATTAAAAATCATTTTTGTCGGAAAGCTCTCGACGCTCCCGATAAGGTTTACGATATTAAAAATGAAGGTTTCGATTATTTATTGAAACATCCGAGAAAGAAAAAGTAAATGCAATTAAATTATGCAAAGACATATTCAGTGAATTTGTGATATTTCAGCTACGGAGTCGTGTATAGGAAATCATCTTATACTACAAAAGATTTCTTTCGTGATCGATACAACTCCCTCGCTAAAATCTCTCGAAAAGTGGAACTACCAGGTCCGACAACGTATAACTTGACATCACATACGTAAGTCATGTAGTATGTGTTCGTATGATAACTTCATCCAGATCAGTTCCATTTCTTTCTTAAAAACATATTATTTTTCTTTCAGAATTAAGCCTAAGCCACGCGCAAAAGTACCATTTAATTCAACGCAGCATCTATCGCGTATACCAAGTGTCATCGCGCCAGGTCCCGGTCGGTACTTTCTATCTTACAAACCAATATGGCGTAAACGTAGTAGTCAATCGACGATACAGTCAAAATATTTACAAACGAACCAGGAAGTTACTATAGTTAAGGTAAGCAATGCAAAGTTTTTAGTAATATATAGACTTCTTTCTGATTTTCACTAATTCAAATCAATTGATATTCACGCTATTCAAATGAGTTTCACCTTTCATAAAATAATTTTGTTTTGTTTTAAATAATATAATAAAATAAATAAATAAGTATACACAAATTTAATTATAATTTTATCAGAATTTCATTACTACTCGTTTAATTGTTTAATTACTCGGGACACGTGTTTCAAGAGCGCATGGGCTCTCATCATCAATCGAATACCGAATGAATAAATAAAATTAAAGACTATCAATATAAACATCCCCTCTTCTAGTATAAATAACCACTCCATACCGAAAATAAGCTAGATGTTCCTTATATCTATTGTCGACTCATCTTTTTGTTTGTCCAATATAAATTCGATCACAGTTTTTACCATGCAATTTTACATGTAAATTCCACATTCTGTCTCATCTCCGGTTTGTCTTTCGGGTTGCCTAAAAGATTTTTTAACGTACTTTTATCTTATGACAAACATTTAAGTTGTATTATTGAAAAACGCGGTTCAATTCTTTGGTGGATTCTGAGGTGGAACGGTAACTTTATAAATTTATTTTCCCAGTTATTCGATGGGACTAAAGTCATGGAATCTCTCACGCGTCCCTTATATTGGACTTTTTAAGCATGCATTTGGCGTCTGTAGAAAAAAAAACCATTGTAGATCGTTATTTTCTTAATAAACTCTAATCCGTTCTGAAATCTCACTTTATTCAGTAGAAATTTGACCAATCTATTAATTAAAAAATTTATCGCGGACATTTTCTGTTGATCGCAATGGTTTGAATCAGCCAGAATGAATTTGTTCGTATTAATTTCTTTTCTGTAGATGTCAATTTCTAATTTGTTCTGTTCATTCATAATAACTAAGGTATCCAAAAAAGGAAGGTTGCTGTTCACGTCTTCTTCTACTGTGAATTTAATGGAATGGAATTTTAAGTTTAATTTGCTAAAGAATTCGCTGATACTCATTTTTGTAGTATCAAACACCGTGAATATATCAACCGCGTACCTAAGCCAGGTTCTCGGAAAATATCCATTCTCTCTTTTCATTCTAGTTTCAAAACTACTTCTGAACAAATTAGCAATGAAAGGGGATAACGGATTACTCATTGTTGTGCCTTCATTTTGTTCATGCATAACGAAGTTAATCTTTTGTATTCTACCACTTTAATCTCATCTATGTTGTTATGTTTAAGAAAATCTGCTAAGTATTCTAACATTTCTGGTATAGGTACACTCGAAACGACTTAGTTTTCGATTAGTTTTATTAAGCGATAGTGTGCTGTCTTTGTCAGTCCATCCTCTCCACATTTAACGTGACCGTTTTTTCGATAATCGTAATGTTACATTACGAAAAATACGCTATTACCCTTATCGAAGAAACGATCACTTTAAATGTGGAGGGGATGGACTGACAAAAACAGCAGACCGTCGCTGAATAAAACCTGTGGTAAGCTTCCATCGTACACTGTTCAATCCCTGGGGGTTATTCTCGAATAGGGAATGGAAATTTCAAGAGAATTGTCAAATTAGTGCTGTGGTACGGTACACGCCTTCCATCGCAGAGGTACACTGTTCAATCCCTGATAGGAGGTACTATGGCTTTTTTTACGAGGGGACTGACATCGTATGTCCATGTCGCGAGTTCGCCCGACTTGTCGTCGGATCACAACCCCATTTTCATCACATTTGGGGGTGAGCTACAGTCGTTCGAAGTGTCGCCTTACGGGTCGATTGATTGGGAGCAGTTTGCTGCGGGTGTTCGTCAGGCTGTTGATGGGTCGGTCTTTCCTTTCGACCGGGTTCGTTCTTTGGAGGGTGCTGCGGAGCGCCTTACGGGCATGATCTCTAGTGCCGTCAAGAGCTCCACGTCTGTTTCTGCGCCTGTTCCGGACAGATGGCTGCCGGCGGAATTAAGGGACCTGCTTCGTCTCAAGCGCAAAGCCAGGAAAAGGGCACAGTCCACCAAGTGCCCTATTGACTTTGAGAATGCTAATCGACTAGCTGCGCGTCTTCGCTCTGAATTAAGATCTTTTCGGGAAAATCAGTGGTGGCGTGGCGTTTCTGCGGCCATACCTGATGACGGCTCGCTCTGGCGATTATCGAAGGCCTTGAAAAGGAAGAAGGGATGTTGAAGGTATTCCGCTTCATGGTGGTGTCGGGCTTGCTCGTACTGCTGTGAAAAGAGTGTTTCGTGGTGCGGAGGGTCAACCTCAATACGGCCCGTTACACCGTGAGGTTGACCTCTTCATTAGAGATTTGGATGAAATGGAAGGAGATCCGCTTCCTGAAGTTGGCAGGGATGAGGTCTTGTGTGCGATAGCGCATTGCAGGAGTGGCAAGGCTCCTGGAGATGATGGGATTGCCAACACTGCCCTGAAAAAGTTGCCATCTAATGCCATCGACATCCTGGTGCAGATCCTGAATGCCAAGCTGAGTCAACGCGTATTTTCGAACGTCTGGAAGCATGCGAGTGTCCTCATGCTCCACAAGCGCGGTAAAAATGCTGCATTACCAACTAGCTTTAGGCCGATAAGTCTCCTCTCGAATCTGTCCAAGGTCGCCGAGTCTATTATTCTCACAAGACTTCGAGATATTATCACCGAGGGTAACTTGTTACCCGACGAACAGTTCGGATTTCGGGAAGGCCTGTCGACCGATTTTCAGCTCCTCCGACTTACGGAGGAGATTCGGAATGTGCTGGAGCTGAGGCACTCGACGCGCGCTGTTTTTTTGGATTTCGCCCACGCGTTTGATTCGGTGTGGCATAACGGTCTGCTTTTTAAGATGGGCAGTTTTGGAATGAATCCAAACATGATTGCTCTAATCGGCTCCTATCTTGCCGACAGGACCTTTGCCATTAGGATGAGCGACGTACCACCCGACCGTAGGTGAATATTCGCCGGGGTACCGCAGGGTTCGCTTCTGGGTGCAGAGTTATTTATATTATTTACGAGCGACATACCAAGGTCACTTTCGACTCATCTTGCAATCTATGCAGATGACACTGCAATTTACACATCATCTCGTAATGATGCCTTGGTGTGTCGCCGTCTTCAGAGATCCGTCGACGAGATCTGCGACTGGGCGACGAAGTGGCGGCATTTGTCATCAGTGCCGACAAATGTATGGCGATAAGGTTCTCCTTAAAACGTAATCGTCCACCCGCTAACATCACGATTGGGGGTCAAGTGCTGTCTTGGCAAACGCGTGTGCAATACTTGCGGTTAACTTTAGATACAAGGCTGACGTTTCAACACCACTTTTCCACGATTGCCTCCAAGTTTCTACGTGCACGCGGGGCTCTGGCTCCTCCCTTATGCTGGAAGAGCTCTTTGAGTTAGAGATCAAGCTCATGATCTATGTGGTGTTTCTCCGACCAATTCTTACTTATACGCTCCAGCGCCAGTAAATCGCAAGTGGCCAGGGGAACCCTTCAGAGGGCCTCTCGGTCGGAGAACCCACTTATCCATCACTTGGGGAAGCTGGATCCCGGTAGACCCCTCCTCGTGTGACTGTAAGGAGAATCTTAACGATGACACAGTAGATCCCGGCCGCGATTTGGTCGCCCTGTCGCATATCTCCGAATTTACCCAGACCGAGAAAGAACCCTGTGGTTAGAAGAACCACCATCATCCAGTGATAAAACGGCTAACGGATTTACCAGCCTTAGCGCAAACGAAGACCTATGAATAAAACCGTTCGAAGTCGTGTGGAGTGTACACCAAGAACTCTTTCTGGTTGTACACATTTACCGCTCCACATTCGTAGGATGGATAGTAGACAGCTTATTGCATTCGTTGCCCGCCTCAAAATATGTAAACACAGATGCGATGTCTGTGTCTATTTTAAAAACGCTGTAGCTGCATTTATAAATGTGAAAAAGAAGCATCTATTATTTGGCGTATTTGAGTAGGAAGAAATTTGTTTGATGTTTCAAGTATTTCGAATAAAATAATACTGTCGCATCTGTGTTTACATATTTTGACGCGGGCAATGAAGGCAATAAGCTGTCTACTATCCATCCTACGAATGTGGCGAGGCAGGTTATACAACCAGAAAGAGTTTTTGGTGCACGTTCGGAAAAAGTGAACTAACGTCAAACGATTTCTCTTTGTTTTAGCTCAATATTGTTTAGGTATTTTTCAAATTCAATTGAGTTTTCCACAGTTAGGTTCTCAGTGTGTAAGGAGAATTTCTTATATTCGTTATATATTCATCATTTGTGGGTGTCGGATTGTGTTAATTGGTCGCACTGTGAATTACTTATTCTCAACAGCGAATGATAAATCAATCGGGATACAATTCTCTAAGAAAAACGTCACCATCCCTCGGAGAATTGAATCTCAGCTCCCAGCGATCTCTCATAATACTGCCGCTTAACCACTACAGCCGTTGATCTGTTTAAAATTACATTTTCTGTTGAACCTATCTCATATAAATAATTCTTGTTCAGATTTTATTATTGATTTTTACCATTTCTTTATTAAATTTCACTTCAGCTTGGCATTCAGGGAACAAGAATGGTAAAACAGCCGCCCTTTTTTTCTTTTTTCTTTTAAGCCATGGCGATTTTCTTTTCCCATTTTTGTTTCTTCGTTTCATCGGGCTCGTCTGTGTCTGGACACTATAGCCTTCTGTTTATCACATCAAACATGTTTTTGCTCTAAAAAAGCTTGTCACTTCTTATGAGGCCTAGGAGGTCGAAATCACGTGGCCTGCTTCCAATGCTTGATCTATTTTCATTGCACTCGTTTGCAGGGCGATTCTGATAATACACCATGAGCACCTATTACAGGCGTTTTCAGGTTTTCATGCCATTTATTACAAAGACAAAAAATGAGTTGCTCTTTTAAAATTAGTAGATGTTAATATCATTTATTTGATAAGACAAGTCTTCACTTGTCTTATCAAATAAATACTAAGTTGAAAGCTCACTTAACGATACAGTATACCTACAGGGTCGTAGATATGTGTGGAAACGGTCGATTATTGGGTAAAATATACGAGGTCCCGGAAAAAGTTAAGTTTTAGGGTTTAAATAATGCTTATTAATTAATAATAATTTTAAGTAGACAGGGTCAGTGGTAGAGAGTGTTGAAGTGTAAATACGTGTTCTGAAAGCTTCATTTACACCCAAAAAAATTTAAAATTCTCGATTGCTGGTGTCCCGATTTTTCATGCGAGAAGTGTACATGTGTACACGTGTATTACAATTTTTACTAAAAATTGAAGAAAGAAAGGAATTATCTAATAATATACAGATTGTTCCGTTTAAAAAAATGTAACTTTGACGTGCCACGACTCTACCACCGACCCTGTACACTTAAAATTATTATTAGCTAATAAGCATTTAAAAACTTTAAAACTTTTGTATTTAACTTTTTCCGGTACCTTGTATATTTTACCCAATAATCGACCGTTTCCATACATATCAGCGATCCTGTATAAGCTTTATAGTAATTTCAAAAGACTAAGTTCTTTAAACTTGGACTATTTTGAGCAGTGTACTTACTACAACAAGTCATAATCTTAGGTTGTTTTTGCAGTATTTCAGATTGTTTGTACTTATTTTACTTTATTATTCAATTTATAGACGAGAAATTTGAAAAGAACAAAGCAGCTTGAGCTCGAGTTAAAAGCGCAGAGCGTGGAAGACGTGAGAGAAGGAAAAAAATATATATGCCAGAGCCAGCGTATCAACCATTAACTGCGAAAAAGAAAGCTTCTCGTGCGTCACTTCTTTCTGCCAGACGTAGCTTTCTAAAAACTCCATACATGGAACCCATCTGCCAACTAACCGCTAACCAACCATTAAAATATAGCACTTGGCATGTTGTTCCTACATCGATCCAGAGTGTGCTGCTCCAGCACCCTGCTGTCCTTGATGTGATAATAATCGGTTTTCCTCGTCAGTTAAATAATGAGAATCCTTTCGCTCTGGTGATATTGCGAGATGGTTTTCCTACAATTTCTGAAAGCTGCTTATTGGACTATCTTAATCATAAGTTAGCGTTTAGAAACAACATTCAGGGCGGATTAGTAATTGTTAAAGACGAAGACATAATTAGAACTGATTCCGGAAAACTGACAGCGAGTACTATATCGACGACGATAAATCAGAATGCTAAGAGTAATACAGCCCTCATTTCTGGTCGCCTTAAAAATGGTGCGGTTACTTCATCAAAATAGGAGCCATGCCATAGTAGATTTGTCGAAACGACATTGTTATTACTTTTCTGAAGAACATTGTAAAGTTGAGCTCCGTTTATATAGATAGATATTTACAATGAAGCCGGAAACGCTTGACAAAATTAAATAAATCTCAAAAAAAAAGTATCGCCAATGCAATTCCAGTTCTACTCCTGCTTCAAGTTAATATAACATGCCATAGGATGAGATGCGACCGAATGGCAAATTAACCAGAAGCGGAAACATTGTAAGAGAAGAAGGAACAAACAGGAAACATAGACGTATGTCCTTTTGTGTTTAAATTTCGAAGAACAAATAAAATATTTTTCCTGGGAGATTTATTCTTTCTTTTCCTTTCAATCCTGAATTTTAAATAGGTACTGATTTTTTGTAACTTATTTAATTAAATACATTGAGAGTGATCAGTTATCACCGAATTAAACACATTTGACAAAGTATTTATATACCAGGTGTCATTATTTGAATAGGTAGGTATAACGATGTAATAAAAACTATTTTAAACGTCATTAAAAGCTCTCTCATACATATCTCAATTACAAATTTACAAATATTCATTTATAGATTTATTCTGACATCATATACAGGATAACAACTTGAACTACGAAAGCCTATTGATAGGAGAGGGTGGTGGGAGTTAAAATTAAATGTATCCATTTTAGTATTTGCAACTGTTTATATGACAGGAATGTCAGTTGTTATGTCAAATACTATGGCAAATTATGAAACCACTTTATAATTTGCACTTTTTCATTAATTGTGTATTCCCTTAGGATAAAGTTTGATGGTTTGGATATTTGACATAACCACTGACATTCCTGTCACATAAAAGCTGACAATAGTAAAATGGATGCACTTAATTTTAACTCCCACCACCCTCTCCTATCAGTAGGCTTTCGTAGTTCAAGTTGTTAGCCTGTATACAGTACGGTCGACCGTCCTAGGGTGAGTCGATGTCATCCGAAAGCGTATGTAATAAACCACAGACGCGTTCAGTAAGAAACGTAGGGACATGATGCAATGATATAAAGTGCAATTCTTATGGAAATAAAAACAATTTTGTCAAGTTGCTCTTAACAGTATGAAAATACTACTAAATATATTCCTTTCAAAAAGAAAAGTCCTTCCACAAATAATATAGTAATATCAGTATGAATCGACTTATAATATGTCATGTTGACATTTCTCTCTAATGTACGGTTGCGGCCAATATTATCTGGGCAGCCGTTTTTTCCACTGTAAATGGATTTTAATTGTTACATAAAAAAGTCGCCTGGAAAACTATACTGTCATATTGATTGATGAAAAACGTCAAAAATGCCACATTTATCTTTGGCCGAGAAATTGAGGGTTGTGACGTTACTAGGAGAGGGGTGGTCGGAACGTCGAGTCGCATTAAGATTCCAAATACCAAAGAGTCCTATGCATAACATTAAGAGAATATGGGATTAGAGACACGACTTCAACCCCATTGAAATTATGTGGGGTTTGACAGTAAAAACAATTAATAGAGGTAATAATTTTTGCCCACAAAATGCAGAACAGTTATGGGAAAGAGTTCAAGAAGCATGGATCGAATTAACACCAAATTATACTGCAGAATTAGTAGCATCAATGCCCAGAAGGTTAAATAATGTTATTGAAAAAAATGGAGCTGCTACAAAATATTAATTTTTTGTTTATGTTTTTCGTTTCTAAAATAAACATCAAAATTTTCAATTTAATTTAAGAACAATAATATGGTTGGTCAAAAGCAAACTAATTTCAGTTAAAAGACAACACTTTTTAAGGTAATGACTATTGATTATTGAGATAACCATCACATGATGGCTCATGCCCTAAGTGCGTATCTAGAGTAACGTAAATTGTAGCAAAGCCTGATTTACCAAACTTCATGAAAAAGTCATGAAATGTCAAATCACTGCCCAGATTATATTGGCCGCAACGGTACGTTAAATGGCGGTGATATCTGTGTTTAATTACGCTGTTAATGACGTAACGGACAAGATCCAAAAATTCTACTGTATGTTAGTTTGTACAAAAAAAAAATCAGGTCGTCCACTACAATAGTATTTTTGACACCGAAGTGTTATTGATGTTATTGATTTTACAATAGAGAACAGGGCATATGTTGCAAAATCAAAATGTAATAATACCATCGTGAATTATAGATAATAGCTTATCTATTAATCTGTAGAAATAAAATTAATTTTATTTCTACGTTACCTATGTAAATTTTTCACAATTTCAAACGGAAAAACACAGACTCGGAAAAATAAACGCGTCATTAGTCTAAAACCATGGGAATATTTTATTATTAGCCGTTGATGACAGTGTGGTAGGTTAGCTATCGAGTGGCTATAAACCTTTGAAGTAAATATTTAGTTTGGAAACTCTGAAACATTTTTAGATTAGAATTACTTATTTCAATCAATATTAATGACTTTTGCCACAGAATAGATCAGAAGCGACACTGATGGTGGGGAAACGAATGTAGTCACATGGTCAGCGGCCATTTTGAAAAGGGTTTCTAATCAGTGAGTGGTGTCACGTGGTGCTTACGTTTGTTGGTGTTTATGTGTGATTAGAAGAACGGCTTCTATCAATTTTACTTAAAAATGGCATGTAGACAGTCCCCTATGTGATTGAGTTGGTAAATTGCTGGTCCATACAAAGTGAATGCAATCCTTATTTTGGAAAAGGTAGAGGTAGTGAATGCGTTGATTGAAGGTATATATAAAGATGCGCATCCTATGACAGTTGACAGAAATCTCAGATCCATCAAATGGAGATTTACATTTGATGGATCTGAAATTGCTGTCAACTGTCATAGGTTGCGCATCTTTATGTAGTCCTTCAATCAACGGTGAAAGGTTTCAGAAGAATCCAATCAAACTGAACATATTTGCCTTAACTGAATACATTCACTTCGATCAATATGAAAGAATACACCTAATAAGTAACGTGCCATCGAGAAAAAACATAATTGGTGTAGGCTATGAAAATGCTTTTGATCGTTGCTTTAGCCACTACCACATAATGACATTTATTATTTGACATTTTATTGTAATAAAATTTATAACCTCAAATTAAATGTCAAGGATGTCATTATGTGAAAGTGGCTAAAGTAACAATCCTTTCACATAGCCTACTCTAATTATGATTTTTTTTGATGTGTCTATATATCTCCTTGTACTTTTATTTATATTTTAAACTAAGACAGTGAAGCAGTTTTTTCACACCACAAGCATTCAAATATGTATTTATACAGTAAATACTGATTTAAATAAATGTTATAATTTTAAATAGTATATTAATCCTTTTCCATTCTGTGTATATAATGTATTCGTAAGTAAATATAATTTTATGATAAAATTATCGACGATGTTTAAATTGAATTTAAACTCGCATATTTGGCCGCCTTTTATTTGACAAGTTACCCTTCTCAAAATGGCATGAAGGTCATTGAAATCGTACTTGATAGATCAAAGGCGCCGACGACTAGTGTCGTTACTGGTATATTCTGTGCTTTTGCCCTGTCAAAGTTTTGACACATTTGAATTCAAAGATCAGGCATGTCTACATAAACTTTTATAGTTATTTACGAACTAAGTGCGTGAAATCATATTTCGCGAATGAGTGACCAGTTTAAAGCGCGAGCCGTAAGGCGAGCGCTTTATGGACACGAATTCGCGAAATGTTTCACGCACGAAGTTTGTACAATATTTTTTGTACGAGAACTATAATAATAATATATATTGTTAAATACGTAATCGTTAACCGTCGGGGATGTGGCGACCCTCATCGGCAGGATCCTGGATTCTGAAGTAGCCATCGGTAGGGGCAGTGTATCTACGCTGAAATGGGGAACACTGAGAGGCGTCCCCTTCCGACCCTAGCCTTAGGGGAGGGCAGAATGCCCAGATCCCCAGCGAGGCTTGCCTTAATCGGCCGGCCTGTGGACACTATTACACCACACCCCAAGACTAAGGTGGCACTACACACGCCGACGGTATGGATGGCTGGGGGGGGGGGACAAGACCCAGTCACGAGTGTGCAGGACTCTGGAGACCGGGCGACCTTCAGTTTAAAAAGCCTTCCTGTAGTGAACGCGGGGCTCTGCTGCAGGTGACGTTTTAATCCCTAGCTACTCGTGGGAACGAAATGGAAAGTAAACAAAACGTAAATTTAAAACTTGACGCAAACAACGATGACGGACAGAGTGCAGAATCGATAATTGGACATGAGACAGGAAAAGAGAGCGAAGTTTGTAGGCAGATATTGGTAGGAGACGACATCTTCAAGCCCAGAAACAGCTTGTCAAGAACACCACCGAGAAGCGAGACCCCGGTAGGGCAAGCCGCAGAAAGTGACGCATGGCAGGACGAAAACCTTGAGGAGAGTCCAATTTTTAGCCTAGTAGGAAATCTGGAGATAGTTACTGGAGCTACACAAAATGAAACCCCAAAGGCGAAGCATGCAACTGGGAAACAGTGTCAAACCCAATGCTTAGGCGATCGTCGCTGGCGGGGTCTACATCTGGAGGAGTGGCCATGCACATGAAGCTTCGATAAGCTCAAACACGCGAACAGGAGATGGCGATGCAGCTTCCCCCTGGCAGGACGAAGAAATATCAGCCAACCCAATCTATAGATTGTTCCTGGGCAACGAAAAGGACAATAAAGCTGTCGGAGACACTCAGATCACGAAGAAGAGGAAGAGGGAAGTACAGAAAGAAAAGTATGAGATAACAGAAACCGGGCTCAGCTATGAGATGATAGAGGTACAATCATATATGGAGAAAGTAAATATTAAAACAAACGCACTAAAGCAATTGGTAAAACAAAGTACTAAGACAAAAACAGAGATCAAGGCAATAACCAGAGAACTAAGCAATTTAGTAGGCACTTTAGGTAAAAAAGTGGATGCACTCAAGGTATGTCACCTAGCTCTATCAGCGAAGTCTATGGAATGCGAGACACAAGCCGCTATGGAAAGGGCACCAAGAGACGGACCACCAAAAACCAAAGAATGTAGTAGTCTGGGGGTACAAGCAGATGAGCAGGAAATCTTGCGGGAAACGGGGGAACGGGAGAAAAACTTGGCAAAGGAAGTCCTGAGAACACTCCAGGAAGATGGAGGCTGGGAAGCACTGTCTAGGATACTAGACCAGGAGTGGCCTGCCGACTGTTTCAAGAACACCAAACCTATGGAACCTGGAGCTATTAGAGAGAGCAAAGGAAATCTGGCTGTCATAGTAAACCCTAGGGTCCCCTTAGCAGGCGGGGCCTTCGATGACCTCAAACTAAGTTTTCCTGAGGTAACGTCCCTTATGGAGGAAAGGTTAGAAGATGGACGCATAGAATACGTGAAAACGAACACCGAAACTGTTTTAAGTAGCGGAAAACGGGGTACAAATTCCAGAATCTTATACATGTTGCCATACGAAATGGATCAGAGCGGGGTTAGCGATATCGGTAAACTGTATGAAATCTTGGAGAAACTAGAAAAAAGAATGGGGAACATGGGATCGAGGAGATAAAATTCATGGCTCTGGGTAATATTAGTACCGACTACCTCAGAAAATGCATCGAGTTTGCCTTTAGAAAGACCAGTACGAAGATTGATCTTGACATGGAAAGACAAATAATGTCAAAGAGGAAAGGTGTCAAAGAACAGTTAGAAAAGATAATCATCAAATCTGATGGTAAACAATATGCGGACATGCTTAGGACAGTTAAAAGCACCGTGAACATCGATAAAGCAGGGATTAAGGTAAAAACAATTAAAAGGACATTAAAAGGCGATGTTATGTTGGAAGTACAAGGGGAAAAATAAAGCAGAAACCCTTAGACGGGAAATTATAAAGAATAACGAGAATACCCATGTAGAAATTAAAAATAGGAATAGTACATTGTACATATCGGGTATCGATGGAGATGTAAATACCGAGGAGATTAGGCAAGCCATTAGAAACAGTGTAGGGGGCACCCTGCAATTGCGGGACATAGATGTTGTGTCGCTACGACCTACTCAACTTGGTGGTCAAAATGCAACAGTAACGCTTGACAAACAGTGGGCTGCTGAACTGGTCAAAAGGGGCACTATCAGAATAGGGTGGACCCCTTGCCGAGTGAGACAAAGAGTAAACATCATACGATGTTACAGATGCCTAGGTTTTGGACACTATAAACGGGAATGTGAGGGAGAGGACAAGACGGACATGTGTTTAAAGTGCGGGAATAGAGATCACCGGGCTAAGGACTGTTCGGGAGAACCTTTTTGTGTAACCTGTAAAGAGAAAGGACATCGGGCAGACCAAACTAGATGTCCCCACTATAGGAAGCTGATACATGAAAAGACCGCGGAAATGGGAAAGACAAAGAGAGAAACAAAATATCGTACAAAAGATGGCCCAGAAAAACAGTAAGACAAATATAAGGGTTCTGCAGAGCAACATAGACAGGGGCAACGCGGCAATGGACCTAATTTATAAAACTGCGGAAGATAAAAACGTGGATATCATAATAATGGCAGAACCCACCAAAAAGAGGATTCCCCAAACGGAATGGCTGGCTGATAATAGAATAGACGTGGCAATTAAGGTGCGCAACAAGAACCTTAGGGTCTGGAACATCGGCAAAGGAAATGGCTACGTGTGGATTGAGACCAATCGGGTAATAATTTATGGTTGTTATATATCGCCGAACGTAGACTTAAAAGTGTTCGAGGACTTCCTACAAGCGTTGAGGGTGGACATGAAGAAACACAAGAAAGAAATAATTGTATGTGGAGACTTCAATGCTAAATCATACCTGTGGAGTTCTAAAATTGAAGATAGAAGAGGAGAACTAATGGCAGAGTGGATGGCGGAAGAGGATCTTATTATACACAATCGAGGAGAGACTCCCACCTTCATCAGGGGATGTAGTCAATCTCATATTGATATTACTTTCAGTACGAAGGGTATAACGCATGCGGTGACTGGATGGCAAGTAATAGAGGAGGAAAGTTTGAGCTGCCATCAGCATATCCTGTTCAACTATTATGAAGGAAGCCAGACAAAGCAAGAAAGTTATATAGTAAATAAGGGATGGCGGATCAACGGCACAAATTTAGATAGAATGACGAAAGAAGTGGGAAGGCTACTGCAGAGAGAGGAAGAGGGGGCGTTGGACCCAGAAGACCTAACTAGTGTAATAAAGGCCGCCTGCAACGAGGTCTTTATCAAAAAGGCGTCGAGCAGGAGAACTCCAGTGTTTTGGTGGTCTGAAGAAGTGGCTGCAGCTAGAAGACAATGCCTACGGAACAAAAGGGTTCTAGTTAGAAGCAACAAAGGAACAGACGAGAATAGAAAGCGACAGTGTCATGTGGTCTACGCTCAAAGCAAATGCTTTTTAAAGAAGGCGATCCAGGAGGCAAAGAGAAGAGCCTGGAAAGACCTGCTCAAGGAAGTAGACAACGACATCTGGGGCAGAGGGTACCAGATAGTAACTAAGAAGCTAAAATTACTACCCACGGTGTCCATGACAGAAGACAGGCAAATGGAGATCGCAAGGACGCTTTTCCCTCCACATCCCTTCCGAAGGTGGAGTATGAAAGAAGTTAGACAGGATGAGATACCCCGATTTACTAAGAACGAAATCATCATGGCGGCAAACAGAATCAAAGGACAACGTGCAGCAGGGCCGGACGGGATACCCCCTGAAGTGATAAAGGCAGTAGTGTGCAGTCACCCCGAAGCGTGCCTGGCCGTTATGAATAAACTGCTGACAACGGGAAGGTTTCCAGAAACATGGAAAGTGGGAAGATTAGTTTTAATCCCGAAAGAAAGTAAGGATGCACAACAAACCCAGGCCTATCGACCTATATGTATATTAAATGTGCTGGGAAAACTACTAGAGCAGCTCTTATTATCGCGCCTGAAGAAGGAGGTTGAAGACAGAGGGGGTCTATCGGAAGATCAGCACGGATTCCGGGAAGGGCGGTCTACAATCACTGCGATGGCCAAAGTGAAAGCGGCTGCGGAAGAAGCCTATAGAGCGCCTTTTAGCTCCAGACTGCTATGTGCTCTTATAACGCTCGATATACAGAATGCTTTTAACTCAGCACCTTGGTATGGCATCCTACAGGAATTGTCCAGGAGGCAAATATCTCCATACTTATTTAATATGGTGGCGAGCTATCTTGAGGAGAGATCCCTGACTGTGGGGGAAAATTGCATGTTGAAAGTTACGTGTGGTGTGCCGCAAGGATCCGTGTTGGGACCAACACTTTGGAACATTTATTACGACGGTGTCCTAAGAATCCCCATGCCTCTTGGAGCGACAATTACCGGCTACGCGGATGATCTTGCTCTAACAGTTACAGCCAGAAAAGTCAAAGATCTAGAAGAAACCGCAAATGCGGCTGTACGCGGCGTAGTAAAATGGCTGGAACTGAAACAACTGAAGCTTGCCCCACAAAAAACTGAGATCGTGCTGTTGGTAGCCGGCAGGAAAGTCAAAGAAATAAGCGTCAGGGTTGAAAATAACGTGATCTGTAGCCAGGATAGCATTAAGTACCTGGGTGTCTACTTTGGTAAAAACATGCTAATGAGAGCGCATATCCAGAAAACAGTGGAAAAGGCGGGGAAAGTCCTTGCAAATCTGTGTCGTCTGATGCCTAATGTTGGAGGCCCGAGAGAAAGTAGTAGAAGGATGTTGTGCACGGTGCTGGAATCTATTATAATGTATGGTGCTTCCATATGGGGAAAAGCGGTAACGAAGGAGGCAAACCGTAAAGTGTTACGAAGTGTGCAGCGCAAAATTGTCATACGTGTTGTTAGTGCGTATCGCACCGCCTCAACGATCGCGCTACAAGCTATAGCAAGAATGCCACCAATTGACCTACTTGTGGAGTACCGAGCGGCAGTGGAAAGCCAGGGGAGCCATAGCAAGGACAAGGAATATCGTGACATTATGATTAAATGGCAGGCGAGGTGGGATATAGAAGATGGTACGGCATCATGGACAAGAAGATTAATAAAGGACCTGCAGCCGTGGTGCACCAGAGCCCATGGGGAAGTTAACTTTTTCCTCGCCCAGTTTCTGACGGGTCATGGTTGTTTTCAGAGCTATCTGAAACGATTTGGTTTAGAAGCCTCAGATGCTTGCCTATACTGCGGGGGCGTAGATACTGCGGAGCATACCTTCTTCGAGTGCCCGAGATGGAGCGCGCAAAGAGCCAGAGCACAACAAACAATTGGAGAAATGAACCCGGACACTATAGTACCCTTGATGACGAGTAGCCAGGACGGCTGGAACGCAGTTGACAGGATGGTGCGAGAGATTCTCAGCGAGAAGAATAGCCGGAACAGACGATGAACGTAGTGAAGTGTAGCCCGAATATCTAATTGAGCCTTCCCCCCGAAGTAATGCTAACGCGGTCCCAGGGGGAAACACAGAGCCTCATGAGAGGGGTTTTTTTAGTCGGTAGGAATCCGACACTACTCGGTGACACGGGCCACCGAGTGTCTTGATGAAGATTTTTCCCCTCTCACGAAAAAAAAAAAAAAATACGTAATCGTGTATGACACACTACTAATCTCTTGATATTAATTAAAAAAATTTGAGTTGGCAGTATTGATTATTTGAAATGACATTTAATTTAAAATTATCAAATTCAAAATGGTAATTTATATAATATTTGTTGCTGCTCTGACATTGAATTACATACCTTCCAAATATATCAATTTCTATTTCATTTCTTTTATTTTCATAGAAAAACAACGAACTGGGTAGCATAGTATTAAGGTTAGGAATTTATGATTTTAAAATGTCACTAAATTAATCAAGTTCCAGGAAGTACCAACTTTACTTTTACGCACTCGTGCTTAAAGTGACTTTTTACGCACGCAAATCGAATCGTGAAATGACAGGTTTTGATTAGCGAGTACAAAAAAGTATTTTCTTTAGCAAGATTGACGACACTGCTATAGTTTTAATGCTTCAAATTGGTAGTGACAAACCGAAATTAGAGAAGCTGATTTGGTTATTTATTCAACATGTTGGTGTTACAATGCAAAAAGTTTGTAATCGAATGTTACTTCAGGGTCGAAAATTTGTCATGATTGTCATCATAGATTGTTACGTCAGATATATTTTCATGGTAGCCAATAACTGAAAAATAAATATACATCGCAATTGCAATCAAGCCAACACAAAAAATATCCTATGGTACTCTGTGACGTTAATAGTCTTTGTAGTTGGTCGCATTTTCATAAAAGCGCTGCAAAACGATACTTTAAATATTTGTATCTCAATAAATAATAAAGATGTAGCAAAATAAAAAAATACGGGTACATTTTTTTAGCTCATCTATGTCATTATATATAATTTGAAAATGTTCCTGTTCCCCATTAATATAATGTAGAGTAACATTTTTTTACCACGCTAAAATGCTTAGCCTTTTATGGAAAAATGAGTACTATTCTATCTATGTTAAGTATCTTTGCTACAAATTTCTGATGTACAGATTCTGCCTTAAAAATCGAATGTCCTTCCCGACCCTGTTATTACCTGAGGTCGGCAGGGACATTCCTACGAAATTGTGATGGCAAAACAGCTTTGTAGGGAAAGAGACTATGAAATCTGTACTAGTTATAAGCTTCAAAAGATTGTCCCCATATAAGTTTTGATCCATTCATGAGTTCCATTTGTAGGTGTAGTGAATAACAGAAATATCCCGTATTGCTCTATAAATTATCCTAACCAACGGCTATTCCACAACCCTGAGGTTATAATATGATACGCTATTTTTTTTTTAATTTGGTGTGTTTAGTTCCTGTGTTTTTGAAGAGAAAGATCTACTGACAGTGATTGTTAACTGTCATAGACAGGTATACTCAAAGAGAAAAGAAGTGGGACAATTACAATACTGATATGTATTGAAATTGTCCCATTTCTTTTTTCTTTGAGATATGTATACAGGGTATGGCGCGAAGAGTTTTGATTAGAAGTTTTTGGGGATGTAGTAATAGGCGAAATGTACAATTTTATAAGATTACACTATCGATAATGCTGATTTTAAGTATAATATTTTCATGAATGATCTACTTCCGATACACGGAACACACATACCAACTCGCTTATTTTAAATAGAACATAGTATTTTTTATTTTATTTTTCAATTCTCTATCAAATTTTGAGTAAATTTCATGTACCATGTCCTATACTAAAAATTCATATTTATTTAAGATATTGCAATTTTTTAAAATTTTTCTAAGAAACACAGTCACAAATAAATCACGATATTGCTGCAAACAAACACGCTACTGACTTAAAATTTGACATGGCAAATTGCAAGACATCACTAAAGTGCCTCGTCCTTTGAAATGTACTTTTTTTTTATAGAATGTGTTTTCCACATACCACTCAATTCCAACAATTTCAAACAATTATAACTCGCTTATTTCAAATACAACACGCTATAATATATTATATCAGATTTCAATTCCTATCTTCATTCTCATTTAATTGATACGGGTTTGGACGTCCTAGTAGTGTAATGCATATTCAGGGTGGGGCACATAAAGTGTTACAGAGCAATAGCACTCAAACGATTAATCATATTGAAAAATGTTTCAGACAAAAGTTTCAGTGTTCGGGACGGCGGTCATACTGGGGCACTCAGTTTTTTGATCGGTGTAGGCGTATAAGCTACGTCAATGTCAACTCCTCCGGTTAACGTTCCTAAGGTTAAGGAAGCAAGCTGTAGCAGCATCGTTGGCCATTCCTCCAACGGGAATACAAAAGTGCATTGCGGCTGGTGGTCGCTAATTTGAGCATCTAATTCGATAGCCGTCTGCGTTCTTCACATTGCTGCACTGACTTTTATGTTCTCATTTTTTCGAAATATCTCGATTAATATTAATTTGAGATCATATATGGTCTATTGTTCTATTCACAACTTACTGCTGTTTTATAATTTGATTAAAAAAATACCATATGCTATTTGAAAAAAAGAGTTGACCTTGCTATGACCTTTGTGTCTTTCTTTATAGTGACAACAGTAGCGCCATAGGATGAGCCCCTTCATATAGTTAAACTTTGGTCTAACTTTTTCTTCATAACACTAATCGTTTCGAAGATATTACAGTGCTACACTTTAAATGGACCACCCTGTATATCAAAAGCTTCAAAGAAGAATATATTTTATTTATATATAATATTTTTATTGTCAACTTATACTAAGTATCAAGAAAAAATAACCATTCATTTGTTTAATGTAATAAGTGGCAGAAAAACAAATCTCTGTAACAAAAAATCACTTTTGTCCGCTTGAATATACCTCTCCAGATTAATACGCCGCAGTTTTGCATGATTATATACCTTGAATAGATTTTTAAAGTATTTTTTACAGAATTTTTTCATTATAGACATTTACAGACATTTTTGTAGAAATAGTATGCGATTCCCACAGGAAAGAAATTACCACATGCCAGATTTTTATTCTGTATTAGCAAAAAAAAGCTTGGAAAGCTTGGATAATTCCGTGAAGGAACCCAAACACTAGTAACATATTCTGATAAAAAAATGTCAAAGCAAATGACTCTATACTATAGAGTTATAGCGATAAGTATTTCAATGACAATAATACATATAATTAGAATAAGTCCTTTCCTTGGCCGTAGCATTTACAATATTGTGTAGAAGATTTCTTAGTCGTAGTGGCCTAATATGCTTCTTAGAAAAGTTAAGAACTTACTTTCATCAGAATAAAAACGAGTAAAATATTTCAAAAGATATTGTGTTCTACTACATAACTCGTTAACTTATCTAAGAAGCACATTATGCTGCTATGACTAAGAAATCTTCCACATAATATTAATAATAAATACCAGAAATGTAAAGAATAGAATCTTTTTGTAATGCTTTGTAAATTCGTTAACACAAAATTTCCACATAGCCATAATGTAATAGATCTAAAATTTACATAATATATTATGATGTCTATAAAATGTTAAAGCAAACTATAGCAACTTAAAATAAAATGAATATCGATATTGTCAATAATTTGACATTAGTCTAAACTGCCGGCTTGAAAGGGATGTAACCCAGTCCACAAAATTCCTTGGTCGGGGTCGGGATAGGGCTGATCGGTTCTATGATAGTATATACGCGAATTTAGAAATCAACAAAATGCCAGTACGACACGCTTCTGGGTCGTCAGGAAAGAAAGGATTGTCGAAAAGAAGAAACTACGTTAAAGCTGCAGGAAATGATGATGTAGAGCGTGCATTAGCAAAAAAATGCTATTGGAAAAGTAAATTGCAGCCATTGTAAGTAAAATACATAATCTTACTGTAGTGATATTTGTTGTTGGATTTCAAAGTAAATTGATATTAATAATTTATTATTAGAGTCCTCCAACTGCAATATATTCTATTATTATTTTTTAAAGTTTTAAAGGTAATGTACATTTCAGTAACGTATAGAAAGTTACTCCAGTGTACTAACTACACCAATATATTCCGATTTTCCACAACATATTAGGTAATATTATATAGAAAAAGAAAGGATATACTTAAAAAAATGTTCTTAATATATGGTCGATCTCTAAAGCTTCATTTGGAGTATGGCTTGTAGTGCCGTCCTGCTTGAACCATGTGCGATTATCAAACCCTTCAAATGCTTGTAATGCTGATCCTAAATAATTGCAAATCATCGAAGAATATCGTTGTGCCTTTACTGTGACTGATTGTCGTTGATTATTCTCAAAAAAAATACGGACCAATAATGCCTCTGGAAGACATTGCTGCCATACAGTTACTTTTGGAGTGCGCAAAGCGACTGCATGTTTATCTCTTGAGTTTGCCTTAGACCAGTACCGACAATTCTGCTTCGTCACGTACCCGTCTAAATGAGAATGTGCTTCGTCACTAAAAAGAATATCAAAATCATTGAAATCCTGCATCAGAGTAGCAGAATTAAGATGGCTACGGTGATCATCATTCTTCAAAGCTTGAACCAATTGGATCTGATGAAGATGGTAGTGTAAATCCTTTTTCAAAATTCTATGAACACTGAGCCGGTTTAAATGTGAAGCAAACGCATGTTTTCTTATTGAACGATGTAGATTTTGGCGTATAGCAGCACTTACAGCTTCGATATTGATTTAATTTCTAACAGATCTTCTGCGGCCACGGCGCTTAGAACAAAGTGTAGAACCGCTCACTTGAAATTTGCGTATACATAGCTTAATTAAATTGCCGATGGACCTTGATTAGCATACCGCAAATTGTAGTGATTTCAAAACGCTCTCTGGACTTGCACGTAAGAATGAGCATTTTCGTAGAATGCTTTTACACAAAAAGCACATGTTTTTTTTTATAGTTTTCAAGTAGTAGATATGGATATTTCTATTTATACTAAGAACCCCTTTTGAATATGAGGAGTATAGTAGCCAACTTCCAGTTTTCGAATCCATCTACTCGATACAATTTTCACTATACCTCATTCCAAATAAGAAAGGAGCGTTATGAAAGATAGGATCTAAAATAAACGTCTGTGATTGGTTAAAATCCAATGCACATTTACACAAGAACAATTTGTCAAAATTGCATAAATGTTAGAAACATGAAAAAGGTTATAATATGTGAGCGTCGTTTGTGTTCTATTGAGATTATTGGGCTTTATTGTTTTCTTTATCCGCTTCATCTTGATTCTACATACAAAATGGTTTTTTTAGAGCTTTTGAATCATAATATTCACTTATTGAAGGTACTATTTGAACTGTTTTGCTTAAATTTTCTTATTTATACATCTAATGGTTTTGATAAACGTCAATACGTGAATATGTAATTATAGCTGATGCTGGTCTCACAGGTTCCGCAAAAAATGCAAGGTGCATGCACGTAATAAGTAGACAAAGGCTTTATCAGACAGCAAATGAAATTGGGATTAGCAAAAAGGCACTGTTTGACACCATCGGAGATATAGAGATAACTGGAAACGCCACCAAAGAAACGAATATGTGAAAACGAAAAAGTGCAATTAGAAGCATTACATGTGTTTTATTAGTGTTCGTAAAGATGTTATTCTACATAGTGGACAGTCAATTATCAGTCAATCAAAAACAAATTTTAAATTTACCGCGATTTTTGCAAATCACAAACTTGTTCTTGTGTGGTATATGCTCCGATTGTAGCGTCATCTGCACCATTCTTATTTGGAATGGACTATAGTTTATCCACATTCCTTACCTGTCCAATTGTCTATATGATGTAGCTTATGATTTGTTTTCTATTTATTTGCGTAATAGAAAATCTGTTGTGAATATCATAATTATTATGCATCATATTTCAGAATGTGTGGGTAAACTCATAAACGTAAATTCATACAGAAGTGTACCCAATTTGATTGCGCAAAATTGACTACATTTAGAATCCTTAAAGAGCAACAATTATATCCTTATCACCGTCAGTCAATACATGCGCTTCTTTCTGAAGACTTTCCTCGCGAGGTAAAATTTTAAAATTGGGCTTTAGAACAGCACAGAAACAACATAAGTGCTTTTTATGGAGGAAGCTGGTGAGTATTTATGGGCTAGCATCGCATCATCAACACCAATTTAAACCCATAAACCAGTGTTCCTGAATCATGGGACCACATTTGATAGGACCATTTATATTGCCAAGAGGGTTAAGTGGTGAATTTTTCCTCAAATAAATTCATAAACATCACTTGAGACTCTTTCATCCTCATCTTATGCTTACTATGTCATTTAGGGTGGGTTTATCAATGTGAGGATAAAAGCGTTAGTTAAGTAACTGACAGATATTGCTAACTGGCAGATAAAATTTTGCAACTACAATGCTTTATCTTGCAGATAACTTGTATTTAACACTCAATAAACGTTTCATTGTAATTATCTTACGAATAAAATTTTATCTGCAAGTTAATTTATTTATCCTCACATTGATAAACCCACCGTTAGTTACTTATCGATATTTGTATGTAGTTAGGAGCTCATCTATCTCTCAAAGGCAACTTGCAATTGAGTCAAAACTGATGAATCATTCACATTTTGATGAACTTAGTATGAATATCCTGCTGAGCCAATAGCACCAAATTACAGTTACAAGTTATGTATGACGTGTAGGTTTTGACGACCATCGTTTACTAAAGGGTCTTTCATTAAGCGCTTCCTATCTTTAAATCTAATTAAAACAAAGTGGGTGTGAGATATCATCGAAATTTTTTTTTCGTTTGAAAGGCCTATCGATGCCATTATTTATGGAATATAACATCGGGAAAATGTCCGCCGCGGCTTCGCTGGATGGGGCGCATCCGGGATGTACAATTTTCCATGACTCTGGCGCATAAATAAAGCTAAATTTGACCGATAGCTTGGGTTATGATGGCTTGGAGGGCAGCTGTGGTTTGTGGATTATTTGCATAGACCTGTGACTTAAGAATATCGCACAAGAAACAGTCTAACGGTGTCAAATCGCACGATCTCGGTGACCAGTTCAGATCACCTCCACGTGACCCTCCCCTCAAATCGCTCGTGCAGAATGTCCATTGTGGCATAAGCTGTGTGATAGTAGCACCGTCCTTTTGAAACCACATGTCATTGATGTCCATATCATTCAATTCAGGGCAAAAGAAGTTGGTAATCATCGCCCTAGAGGGCTCGCCGTTGACGGTGATGGCCTAGCTAACGTCGTTCTGAAAGAAATATGGACCGATAACGCCGCTAGTCCACAATCCACACCAAACAGTGACTTTTTGGGATGCATTGGACGCTTTTGGATCTCATGTGGATTGGTATCGTCCCAAATTCGACAATTTTGTTTGTTAACGTACGCATTCATCCAGAAATGGGCCTCATCGCTGAAGATGATCTTTTGATGCAAATTAGGATCAGTTTCCAACTGCTACAGAGACAATCAGCGAACACACGTCCTTGTCTATGGTCGTTTATCTTCAGCTTCTGTGTCAGCTGAATTTTGTACGGGTGTAGATCCAAGTCACGACGCAAAATTAGCCAAGTTGTGGTCTGCGAATGACCAAGTTCTTGTGAGCGACTGCCTCGGATTCTCCTGCACACTCTCACGGATAGCATCGATGTTTTCGGCAGATTTTACGTTTCGTCGTCGTAAGGGTGTTGCTTCCTTGATTACTGAACCAGTAGCCTCAAATTTATCCACCACACTGCGAATAGTCCTCTCGGTAGGACGATTAAGGCGACCGTAGAATGGTCGAAGAGCCCGGAACGTTGCCCGAATAGAACACCCATTTTGATTAAACAATTTTATCATTTGCACGTGTTGTTGAACGCTATATCCAACCATAGCGATTTGGCAAAACAGACTGAGTAAATCACAGCCAATCTGACACTGTAGCTGTAGCTTCAACAATATGGCCGCTACCAACTGTCAAAGTTCGGAAGTCCCTATTGGAAGACTTCAACATATAGGAGTCTTAGAAGGTGTTGTCGCGTAAATAAATTTGCACTTGATGTTAGATGAGCTGCATTCGTTCCGGTATTGTGGTTAAGTCGATGATCTTGTATAGTTCTTCGCAAGATATTGCTCAGCTCATCGAACTGTACCAAATCAGTGAAGCGCAGAAGAAATAAGTTATATAACGAAGAGCAGAAGGAACATCAGTCTTTATAAACCTTCTGAGGAAGCTGACAGCATAATCAGCGAAACATGTGTGAACTTACCTACGCGACAACACCCTGAAGGCTTCAACACAGTACGTATGACATTGTCAATATATTTCAATGCCGATATAATTTCTCTTCAGGTGATGAAATATATGAGCTTTTCGTATTGTCCCAGTATTATTTTTTAGTTGAAAGCATTTTAATACCTATTTCTGGTAAAAATGTGTTTTCGATAGGGATACTGTAATAATAATTATTCAAATATTCGATCCCGTTTCAAGCGACCTCCTTTAATTGACACAATAAAGAAAACGTCATAAATATATGTCATTAAAACTGTGTCCTACTAGCTCGACAGACGTTAGCTCTTTCTGATTTGTGCCTCAACTTAATAAAACGCTTATTCATATTTATGAATCATGAAATTGAGATAATAATAATGTTTCCTCCGATGAGTGAGATAATAGTGTTAGGTTAGATGAGATTGTAGGTTAGGTACTTGAGTTAGGACTATGAATTTGTACATTGTTTTTTAATAGGAGTATAATATTTGGGCTACATTATGATTGTGACTTTATTGTACAGAGTATAACTAAATGAGCAGTCTTGCGTTAGAGTTAATGTCTTCCTAGCAAACTGAACAAGCTAGATATGTTTACATTGTTTATTTCAACAGTTACTCTCTTCTATACGAGTTTAATGTTAAGTAGATTAGATTGATCGATAGTGTGGTTACCTTTGATACTGACTTGTTTTAGAGAATTTAAAATAGATTTTACAAAGAGCTACGTTATTTAAACCATAAGCAGTATCCTAATTACAATACGATGGCATTATGTACACTGTACATTTTGTGCTTGGTATTACATCATGTCATGGTATTACAAATAATTAAGTTTTTTTTTGTTTGAATTAAATAATACTTTAAATTTCATTATTACGACAGGATACATTTAATGATATCTCAATTTTATAGATGGACTAGGCAGCTTATAACTGAAGAATTTTCGCGGAGACGTGGTTCCAAATATAATCATCCGTTGCACGAAGAAGAAGTAAAGAATGCACTTCGAGGTCCAGGATATTACAATGTTCCTTGCCAAACTTTTAAAGAAAGTAGTATGCCGCAAAACAAAGGATTCACGACTGGACAGAGATCATCTAATGTAACGAGGGGTAGGAACCCAGCTCCGGGTAAGAAATAAATTCTCAAGTATAAATTACAAATTTAAGAACTAAGATATTACAAAGCCTTATGTTCCTTTAGATACATATTTTCCCAACATCTTCAAGAATTCTTCAGTGGTGAAAAAATCTCCCTCGAAAACACCTACATTTGAGTGGACGCTAGGTGATCGTTTTAAACCACCCATAGATCTGTCATGGAGACTACCTCCTACTGTATATTCGCCAAAATATACGACTGGCATTCAAGCCTTACTGAGAAAACGAATTTCTACTAAAGGCCCGTATCAACCTTTCACTGGACCTAGGGATAACACTACCATCAAAAACCATTATTGTCGTGAACATTGTGCTCCAGATAAGTTTTATGATGTTGGAACTAGTTTAGATCGTTTATTGAAACATCCGAGAAAGAAACAGTAAGGATGTTGAAATTATATTAATACATTGTGTTTAAATCATTCATATTTTGTACTCTTTTAGATATGGGGTCCTGTATAGGAAAAAAACTTATTCGGTGAAAGATTTTTTTCATGATAGACTTACTCAAGATATTAGTCAATCAACCAAACCTGCACTGTCTGCTACGCATGATGTATCATTACAAGGGTAAGTAGTTTTCTTTTACATTTAAATTTTTATTTTTTTGTCGTTCTTGCCCATCCTTCTCATCTAGAAGGAAACCACTGGTAAAATATATCTATCTTCATTTGTTATATTAGCTTGTGAATGTTTTTGGAAATATTATTGTTGGGTAATCAGCAGTAATGGCCATCAGTTCATCTATATTTAAAGTAGCTTCTTTCAGAATCTGATGATTTCTTGATTGTATTAAAATTAACGAACAGCTTTCAGTAGTTTCAAATTCTAACACCATTTTGTTTTTAGAATTAAGACCGTGCAACCGAAAAAGGTGGCATTCAATTCGAGCGAACATGTAAGCTGCACTAGGAGTTTCATTCTTCCAGGACCTGGTCGATACTTTATAACCCCACCATCACGATACCGCAAGAAAGTTAGAAAAGCACGTCCCCAGTCACAAGCCAAAAACGCGCAAGTGGCTCAGGGTGCTGACAAGATAGCGACGGTAAGTAACCGTATTTATTATATAAAATTATCATGTTAAAATTATAACAAAAACCTATTACATAAATTTTTCTAACGTTTCCCAGGCAAATCTTACTTGCTCTATTTATTGGAAATCGTTAAGCGTGTGTGGCTTCCAACGAGTAACAACTCTTTTCATCCAAAGATCATCACCAAAATTGATTTTCTGTTGCGGATCCAGCTCCAAGAGTTGTCTCAATCGCTTGATAGGTGCATCTTGGATCTTCGTCAATCATACGTCGCACTCTCTCAACGATTTCTGAATTTCCAACGATAACTGAAGAATAGGGCCTATCAGCACATTCCTCATCAGCAAACGCTATAGGAAAACACAGTTCTGTCAAGGCTTTGTTGTTCATTTAAACTGACTTTAAAGTCGTAGTCTGCGAGTGCAGATGAAGCTATTGGGCGCTCTTTCCCTAATCAACCAGTCCTTGTTAATCAAATAATTTTAAATATTGTTCACCGATTTGAAAATACGGGTTGTATTACTGGCTGCTCAAAATGTAACAACAAGCGTAATTGACAAGAACGGCCAGGAAAGAATGGCAAAGGACGTCAAAGTATGTGCTTTTCTGGAAGCTAACGAACCTTGTTCGAGTCGTCAAATTTCTGAATGCCTTTATACCACGTTACATTTTTCCTTATTATCCCACAATAGCCCAGTAATACAACCGAACTTTTCTAAGTGATGAACAATATTTAAAATTGTTTGAATTTGATTTATTTTATGAAAAAACGCAATCAATATTTTTGACATATGCAAATTGTCAGCATGTCAGATACGAGAATAAAAAATGCAAATGTAAAGCTTCTCTGCGGCTGCACTGCCCAATCCCTGATTCATTCAGGGCAACGGCCGTGGCGGGAGTAGGCTTCGTATATAGGGAAGGATACTCGTGTCTCAGGGTACTTGTGTCCGACCGCTTAACTGTCGGGATATACGGTGGGTAAGTGAGGCACCTTACGGCACTTACTCTGAGAACTCTGCGGCTGCACTACCCCATCCCTACTGGCCACACACAGGAAAACGGGCGTGGCGAGAGGATTTGGCGAAGATAGTAGGGGAGGACAAAAGTTGGTTCGCCGTTGGTTGTCTGATTGGGCAAACGTTCGGTTTCATCCTAAAACAACTCGGTGACTCTGGGACCCTACGGCGTCACTGTAGCTGCCGCGGCAACTCGATCCAGGAGGGGCGAGAGTTATGCGCGGTTGGCATTTTGGGGTAGGGCTTCGGCCCGGCCGTCCTCGTAGTTCAGGCTTAATTCACGGGCGGGCTGGTTGTACCTCACGGTCAGATTGTTTAATACCGTGAGCACAGCGGAGGGAGAGGGGAGGAGGGAGCACCGGTTTTCCAGTCCCCTTCTGAAGGTGTAGGTCTCGTGCGGTCACTTGGTTTCAAGGCTCATAATTTGTTATGAGTAGTGTGGTCCAGAAATTTGCAGGATATGGGCTAGCGCCTAGGTGCCTGCGGCATTCCATCTGAGCCAATTTCTAATCGGTGTATCAAACACTGTGCCCTAACTAATGTTTTAGTTTCTGTATCTCTCGATTTCTTGGTGGCCACCATCAGCTCTGATTTTGCTGAATTCGACGTAATCCTCAATTTCTGCAGGAACTTTTGTAGAGAAGGGATGTAGTGGTTGAGTTTTTGAAGGGATGTTTTGGATGGTGCGAATGGGAATCTATAAGGATGTCATCGGCGTAGACTGGGATTTTGGTGCTAGGATGTGTGGGTAGGTCATTAAGGAAGACATTGTACAGTACTGGCCCAACACAGGACCCTGGCGGGACTCCTGCTTTCGCTGGTTTTTCAGTTGACAAGGCCTGCTCCACCTTTACTGAGAACTTTCTTACATGTAGGTAGCTCCTTGTCAGCTTAACCAACCCCAATGGAATGTTGGCGGCGACCATTTTGAAGAGACCTTGTCGAACGCTTTCTCAGTGTCTAGGGCCAGCACCGCAGTGTGTTGTTGCCTGTTGAATGCTTCTATAATATTTGTAGTTAGAATCGCTGTTCCGTGTCCAGCACTGATGGTGGCTCGGAACCCCTGATGATCTTTAAGGCTGTTGTTATCATCTAGGTGAAAGTCTGCTTCTTTTCCGTGACCTTGGAGATCGTGGACAACAAGGAGACCGGCCTGTATGAACTGACCATGTGTTTTGGTTTCCCTGGCTTGTTTCCATTTTAGTGGATAGTACCCTAGTCACATTGCTGCGTTTATTATTGCAGTTAGACGGAGAATGCCCGGCTTCGGCAGGTTTTTCAGCACCATGTTATGGATGCCATCCTTCCCTGGAGCTTTTCTTGGCAGTTTCTTTGATCTTTTTTGTCAGCAAGGTGGCTAATCCTCTTCTGGCATCGTGGCAGGATCCGTGGCTGGCAGAACGTGGTACTCCCTAAAGGCTTCCGCTGGCTCCTCGGCGATTGTTTTCTTGTCGCTAATGGGCGCATTCACTGCGTCGATTTGCTGTATGTGGTCTCTTATTTTAGTGAGGCTTCTAGTGGTCTTTCAGGTATGACTATCGTTGGCTTGTTACAGAGTAGCCGCCCAGACTTCCCTGCGATGGTTACCCATTTCCTCCCTCAGTTGGACGGTGTTGTTGTTGATTTAGGTCTTCAGGATTAGGTTGTGGGAGTGATCGTATCTCCTCCTGAGGTTGCGACGGGGAGTGAAGAGTTCCGTGACCTGCCGTTTGCTTGGAAACAACTGCAGTTGTGTATAAAAAATCAACGAGGATGACCGTCAACATTGCTTACCCGAATTGCATAAATATGTGGCCTGTAATCAAGTTGTTGTTTCACAAGACTTAGCTGGTTTGTAAAATACTTTGAGGAATCGTCGTGGATGTTAAATCGTTTTCATGCTCAAATTCTACGAGAATTCACTCAGCAGGGTGAAGAGAACCTGAATTCTCTTGAGACAAGGTCTTAAAAACAAGATTAGTTTCTTCTGATTTAGTGAAGTTTGGAAATCAATTAAAATAAATATCTACCTCTGTTGGAATAAAAAGCTTGCTTAAAAATCCATGTTAAACTAGTAATAAGAGTGACAATGTCAAACCTTATTCCGCGTTCTGAAAAAATACCTATGTAAGGATTAGCTCGCCTATCACATTAATTTGCATGCCGTTTAATTTTGCTTTGTCGTAATTTGCAGTTTTGAATTTATTCAAGTGAGCGGCGTGTTATTTCTTTAACTGTCTTTGGACCGATTTAGAACCTAGTGGTCAAATATCTTTAATTTCACAGCTTGTAATATTCTATCTAATTGATTGATTGATTCTATCTAATTGATTACCCTCTTTTCGTGATCTGAATTCAGACTGGACTTATTTGCACGTTACTATTACCTGATTATTGATGAAGTGACTGGAACAATTAGGTTGGTTCTTAAGTCTTCTATCTTTGTATTATTAACATAGAAGTAACACTGATTCTTTAGAGGCCTTGAATTTGTTTCTTAAATTGATTCTTCATTTGATTGTTCCATTTTCTTTGTTTTCAACGGACACCCTATCTTACGTCTATTAATTATTAGGGCCATAACGTTTCTTTGTTTATCTGTCATACATCTTCACACTGTTATCGCTTCATTGCCTACCATCTTAATAAAAACGACCTTAGTCTCCATGGAGTCTCTATAATTTTTCGTGGAATACTTCATCATACTGATTTAATTCTATTTACAGGCGTCGGAAGTAAAACAAAACAGAGACCACTTAGATCAACTGGCACGTATGTTAGTAGACGAGGAGTTGCCGATACCGACAAGTTACGAAGTTGTAGACAGAGAAAATGAATACTTGCATCCACGCTCAAAAATTCTCATTGGTAAGAGTAGCCTTCTCAAAAATAAACTTCACCAACACTATCCGAAGCCTAAAGTACTTACCGAACGGCTGCAATATCACAGTTGGCATGTTGTTCCTACGCCAGTGCAGAGTGTGTTGCTTGAACATCCTGCTGTCAAAGAGGTGATAGTAGTCGGGTTTCCTAGCGAAATGAGTGATAACAATCCCTTCGCACTTGTAACGTTACGAAGCGGTTTTAACGTTACTACGCAGGATTTATTGAATTATGTGAACTTTAAATTATTCTTTAGAGAGAACATTAAAGGCGGATTAAAAATAGTCACAGAGCGTTCATTGGCAAGAACACCTTCGGGAAGACCCACAGAAAGCAGCATTTCATTAGCAATAGCTCCTACCCCTCGGTAGGTTGCGTTTCGGATGTAGATGTATTTCTTGCATCTTACGTGATAAAAAAGGAAGGGATTCCAATCATGATCTTCGGGTTATTTAAGTAGTTTCCATTAGCGGTATAGTACGCTCATCAAAACGATATCCCTAAAAGCGGTCTAGGATTAGAAATGGATGTACAATACAGAGAGTGGACATTGTTGATGGAAGGCAAGGAAAGTAAGCAAGTTTTAATTCTAGTCTTTCGACTGATACGTATGATTAGAAGTAGTATAAGAGCGCATTACGAAGGAAAGTTAGAAAAGGAAAAGTATAAAAACGTTATATATATTTCTTCGTGCTTCTAAATTTTTATTATAAATAAAATATTTTATATTGTCTTCTTTTTGTTTGTTTTTTTAAGATATTTTATCTCTAGTGTTGTGCATGTACAGGTCGGCCTACCGGTAACACTTCAGCCTACAGTGGTAATTGTCGCATAAAAAACTATTAATTTGTTTGTAAATTGGTGAAACCGAAGGTAGTATATTTGCATACAAAATTCAAATGCTGATCGATTTACTGGTGCGCTATTTTGAACGTTGACACGTTATTTGGAATCACCGTATCATATAATGTATATACATACAGTGCTATTATTTTACTATGCAACATACCTATATGGTCTGAGATTATTGCATTCTTCTGTAATCCTGGTTTTCAATTCTTGTGTTGTTAATATTGGTATATGTGTATATACTTTTGATTTGAGGTAACCCCAAATTTTCGAATAGAAACAAAAGAAAGCACGTACAGGCTTTGCTTTGGAATCTGTTGTATATGGACAAGATTCAGCAGAGCTATGAAGGTGAGTTGAAGCATCATGGTTGGTTATCGCTCCTGCTACCATCTAACGACTTATTGCGTTTATGCCGCGATGAACGATGAGACACGCTTTTCGCGAGGATATTCTCGCTATGGATGCTCTCAGCATGTCTACGCTACTCGCCAAGTAAGGGTAAGTTATCCTACGTTAGTACTATTTCCATATCAAATTTCATTGCTCATCACTTTTTTCTAACAGTTTATTTTACTGGAAAACATTGTACCGATACTATCCGTTAAAGATTTATCAAGAAATAAAACAACAATTATAAAAGATGTGTTTCTTTATTTACAAATAAAATGACAAGACATACAACAAATCCAACATACATACATTCGAAATTTAAACATACATAAAAGAAACGATGCATAAATTAATAATAATAGTAAAACGTAAATATAAGCTTCAGTCGTACAATGAGCTTTAACTAAGTAAAGACCAAATAAACGAGCAACAAACTAAAAGAATACCACGGTGTGATTTTTGCATAAATATGTTGTAGTATATAATCGTAAAGTATTCGTAGATGTTCCACAGATGTAGCGGATTTCAAAATTTTTCGATTAGGTTATACATATATTTTGGTCACGATTATACATTCAACATAATGCTCAGTAATTGAAATGATAGGATACAAATTATACGTATTTATATAAGTTTTGCTTATAAATATCGTAGAAAAATTGTATTTGTTCTCAAAATTATTATTATTAAATTTTCATTTTATATCCTTCAGGGGATAATTTTATATTTTTATTTTATGAAAAGATTATTTAAATAAACGTTGTCAATGTTACAAAATAATGCATCAGATTTTATTTATGACTAGAGCTGGATAATCGTGTGTGCGGTAGCGTGCTGGTAAAACACTGATATCCATATTCCCATTATCTGTTCGTGTTAGTACTTTGTCCACACTAACAGTTTTAGATATTCGTACAGGAATGCTGTTCAAGTCACTCGATAAGTTTAAAGATCAACAGTTACAAGCATTATTGGATACAAACACGTATCAAACCCAGAAATAATTTTGCAAAGAGAAAGCGTCAATCAGCGAGCAATATTTGATCGTTAAAAAGCAACGAAAAACGTTTAAAAGAAGTACAACGAGTGCAACACCTCAAAACATATGGTGCAGTGAGGCGTTGTTACTTCCAAAACAAAAAAGTTCTATTGAGGATGTTGTTTATAAAGATAAAAGATGGAAGAAATGGTGTAGCGAGAAATATATTTGTGTTGATATTATCGTATTTTCTTAAAAATCCATAAAAAAAGTGTCGGTATCACTGGTACATAAGTATATTTTATAAAATGGGAACATTTGCAACACGTGAAGTAATTTAGGTTGTTTAATTTATATTTAACAAGAAAAAAATCATTTATTGTGAATAGATATTTGAAAGCACACAGATAAAGTGGTTATTGCTACAGATAATAGGTACACCGAAATACTATAAAGGTCTCGAAGAACTACAAAGGTCAGAAGGTGTTTATAAAACTGTTTTACATTTCAACATTTAGGGTACATCGGCACATTGATAAACCAAATTTGAAATGATATCGAAGGTTTCCACGGTCCAAGTCTCTGTTATGAGGGTTTAGATTTCTCATCATTTCTTCTCTCTCTCTTCACACCTATGTGCAAAATAATAGCAGTGCTTGCGGCATGAAGTAATATTTCAACCCAATTTCGTATATAAATACGTGTTGCATGCGACATCTGCTGGAAAGTAGTCTCAACATGTATTAAATGAACTTAAAAGAATATGTGTCAGCGCACTGATAGTGATTTGTTTTCTCTAATATCGTCATTCAAATGCTGTGCAAAATAATAGCAGTGCGGTGGTAAAAGTAAAATAGCAGCGCTATTAAAAATTTTAGAGTGTGAATTCATTAATTGAAGCAAAGGTAAGTTAAAGTCATTGTATTATACTATAGTTGATATAATTACAAAATCATTTAGATACTTAAAATCGGGCGAGCAAAACACTGCAGCGAAGAAAATGAAACCTAATCAGAAAACTGCTTGGTCAGGGTAAAGCCTACAAATTTATAGAGGGAACACTTGGGTGCTCTAGTAAAATGATTGCAAATGCTAAAAAATTGACAGAAAAGCCGGAAACGAGGGGAGGGAAAATAAAAATTGGGCAGCGTGATCTAAGAAGAATACAAAGACTGGCGATGTGCAATCCTTTTACTACATCTTTCAAGATAAAACAGGATCTAAAGTTGGCAGTAAACACTTCTACAATACATCGACGACTTATTGAGGTTCATTTGTTTGGTAGAAGCCCACGCAAGACGCCATTACTGCAAGCACGACATGTTAAAAAAAGACTGGAGTTTGCCAATTAACATCTTGCGTGGCCACTTACTCAATGGCGAAACATTCTGTGGACAGGCGAGTCCAAAATCGTCTTATTTGGTACTGAAGGGCGTCGACAAGTTATAAGAAGGCCGGAGAATGCAGCTTATGATCCTCGCTACACCTTAAAAACAGTAAAGCATGGAGGTGCAAGTATTATGGTGTGGGGCTGTTTTTCTTATTATGGTATTGGTCCCATATACCGCATAGAAACGAAAATGGATGCACCAATTTACGTAAATATTTGATGACAAAGTGCTATGTTACCTTGAGCGGAAGAAAATATGCCGCTTAGATGGGTCCTAATGCAAAACAACGACCCAAAACATACCAGCAGATTAGCGAAGCAGTGGTTTATTTCCAACAGGGTTCAGGTCATGGATTAGTTCAGCTCAATCAGCTCAATCTCCTGACCTGAATCCTATCGAGAACCTTTGGCTCGATGTTAAGCAAGCTGTGTTCAACGCAAAACCAATGACAGTTAAAGAACTTTGGAATATAGTGGAATCTGCGTGGTGTAACATTCCTATTGAACGTTGACAGTGCTTGGTGGACAGTATGCCAAGAAAATGTGCAGCTGTTGCAACCAATAGAGGCTATACGACCAAATATTAAATAAATTATGTTGTTTAATTTGTATTTGATAAAGCATGTTTAAGAAAATGCCACGTTTTTGTATTGCTACTATTTTTTTGCACACTATTTACGAGGTTGATTAGTACTTATAAAATCACTGCAGTATCTTGTTTATGTCAATTTGGATTTCACACCGAAATTAAAGATATACATATCGAAACGAACATGACTTTTGTAAAAGAAAATCAATTACTAATTTAAACAAGGAATTTAGAGACTTTCTAACAAAAAATATGTGTCACTGCTATTATTTTGCACATAGGTGTATGTATGATACAGAAAATAAAACAAAAGCAATGACATAAAAATGTATTCACCTTAGACTTAGACAATCTTCGACATTTTTTTTCATCGCACACTAAACAAATGTATTATAACAAAATGAATTGTCTATACCCACGACTGCTGAAAACAAAATTTGTAGATACCAGAGTCATTCAGAAATTGGCATGAAAGCACACTAATTGTAAATTAGAACGGGTCAAATGAATTTGAAATTATATCAATTGTTAATTCACAAAATTGCTTTTTGGAAGGTAGTAGATACCTATTACATATAACCATGTAACCAAACTTTTCTGTAACTTTTGTCTACTTTTTTTCTGCACATAATTGTCAAAAATAGTTAAGCATTTTCTAAATATTCTTTTTAGGTTTATATTCCGTGAAATTAAAAAATAATAATGTTATTTATTTATTACCGATTGTCTCGGGTAAAATATAATAATATGTACATATGAGCTAACGAATCGTTGGATGACAATAGTCCTGCTTCTTTATTGACATTTCGAACTTATTTTTCCAATGATGAATCTGTTCCCAATCTTTTGGCCTATATGGTTTGAAAGTCACACAGAATGTTTACATAACATTAAACATTTAGTTTGGGAAGCTCCAGCGTTGCATAATTTTGACCGGAAAAAAGAAATAGTTATGCAAACCAGTATCATATTGGGTGCGTTTTGTTGCAAGATAATAAACTGATTTGTTATGCTTCAAAAAGTCTTTCAGAAAATAAAATAAAATTTGCTCAAATAGAAAAGAATTTTTTACCGTCTTATTTGCGTAGCAGTGATTTCGTTATTATATCTATGGCGAAAAGGTTCAAATACAATCAGATTTCAAAAGAAACTTAATTAAATCCCATCGAATAGACTTCAAAAGATTAAATGGAAACTAACTTATAGCTGATGCTATAGCATCAGCTATAAGTCATGCATGTTCAAAAGCTAAGAGTGATGAAATTAATAAAGATTTGGATCAGGTAATTCATACCATCAATGTGAGTGATGACAAACTAACTAACTAAAATGAGAAAAACGAGAGTAGATAGAACATATTGAGCTCATTTTTAGAGTTGAGTAACAAATGATGGCCGAAATCACAAACGAAGCTTGATGAAAATGTAAGATGTTATTTTAATAAGAGAAATGAAATTTGTGTAAATAATGGCGTACTATATTTAAATGATAAGATTATAGTTCCAAAATTGTTACAAAGAGAAATATTAAACAAAGTGCATGAGCCACATTTAGGTATTTCTAAAAGTAAAGTAAGAGCGAAAACGTTATTTTATTTTGCGGAAATGGATAGCCAAATTAAAGAAATAGTATTTAAGTGTATAACATGTCAGAAATATAGAAATAAAAATGCTAATAAACCTATAATTATACATGATGTTCCAGATTTTCCATTTGAAATTATAAGGGCTGATATATTAGAATATGCGGGCCAAAATTACTTAGTTTTGGTAGATTATTATTCGCACTGGCTATACAAAGCTACTAGAAATAATATAATGCATCGAAAAAAATAATTGGAAACCAGCCCAAATTGTAAATATTTGTGACCAATCTAGATCTGTGAAAATTACAAATTTAGCAACAATAAACAATTATTCAATGTGAATATACCCAAGCCTAATGATAGATGTACCTACCAACAAAAGAAATGCATATTGGGAAACGTACAGAAGAGTCTCAAAATGAATTTGAACACAACCAGAATAACCTAGATACTCGTGAATATAGAACTAGATCTGGTAGGGTTGTCAAACAAAGAAAAGATAAGATTTGTAAAAATAGTAAAAGTTAAATTGTTACTAATAATTATAAGACACAATAAAGTTGTTAACCAATATCTAATAATGTTTATGATGCAGTAGTAACCAGATAACATATATTTGAATAATGATCTTGAGAAAATAATGGAGGTTGCAGCAGCAACGGGTTTTTAATTTAATTTAATTTTAATTCCATTTTTAAGCAATTTTCAACTTTTAAACACATTTGAACTTTTCTTTTTAACAATTTGAGTACATAATTCCGAGTAGCTCGGATATACTTACTACCAGTTTCTATGTAGGATTTCAAAAAGCAATTTTCTCAATTATAATTGATAAAAAAAATCACTTAACGCGGAGGAACTCTGCAATTAAATTGACAATTATGTGGAACAATTTCTGAAATACACACTCTTTCTGGAATACAACTGAAAATGGAATAAAATAAAAATGCATACTTGGCTGCATAAAAGGAGGACAGCTTTGATAATTTAAGTTAATTTACTCAACGTTATTTTGACAACTAAACAATAATAAAATAAGATAATGTAGGTATGGCCTTGCTATGGTTTCAGTTGAATTTATATATTGAAATTGAACAAATTGTAATTTCATGGCAAACCTAAAATTGGTTCGCTTTTTTTGCAATCGATTGTACAAAACTTCAAATTTACCGCGTTTCTCTGAACCCAAAATCGACGTAAGTATATGTCGAGACTTTAGTTTCTATATAAACGGGGTTGAATTATAATTTAACTTTCACGTAAGAAAAATATTTACGTTGTTACGTGCCTAAAAATGAAAGCTTTAGCAGCACTGCGAGGTATCACCATCTATATGATATCGATGAAATAATTACTTATTTTAACCGTATCCTGATGGTGACGTTGTTACCTCAATGTTATAGCAGCGTCCTCTGTTGACTCCAAAAAAAATTGATCTAACAAAACCGTCACTCGACAAGCTGTTAATAAAAAGTTTTCAACATATTTAATCAAAAAACGTGCTGTATACACATTTTTCTATCGTCGGTATGCGTTTAACTTGCCACTGCCCTAAATGCAGCTTTATATTTCAATGTTGATAACTTCTGCCCAGAGTATGATAAATCTGTCGTAGATACAGGAAATATCTATTCTGAAAACTTGAAGTATCTATTCTAAAACTCATAAACGGATTGATTACACAAAACAGTGTCACCACACATCACCAAAAAATGTTTCGTTTCGAGTATATATTTCTGGGTTATAAATATGTTTAAGTTTATAAAGTTATAAAGTCGGTCACATTATGTACCTAGCCATATAATAAATAATGAAATATATCTAATTAGTTTAGATGTATTATTGATTTATAATATGAATTATATTATATTATATTGTTACAATATTAAATTTCAGAGAGGTCCTAAATCTTTCAGCTGAATGACACACTATGAAATTATCCAGCATATTAAATGAACAATGTTCTTACGGATTTATCTCGGAGATATAACGTTCCTAATATTGATGTTTAAAGCTCCAAGTTTAATTTACCACAAAAACCCAACCTTACTATAACATAGCAGCATTTGGATACTGGACGTTATCAAATGTAATATTTTATAACATGAGAACAATACAAAATTTCATCGTAACGTTGATGACAACATACCAGGACTGTTATTTAAATTTTGTAGGTACATCTTCGTCAACGTTTTTCCATTAAACACTAGATTGTATAGAATAATTTTTATAGTAATAATAAATACACAAACTTAACTTACGAAAAGTAATAATTAAGGTATCAGTTTTGGAAAAAGAAAACCGAAATAAAACTATTCTATATCTTCAATACGACTTTCAATACCTATTTTATTTTTTGCAATACATACTTGAACGTATTGTTAATCTAACACAGTTACATTCTATAGATCAGAGGCAAAAATAATTATCACAGCTTCTAAAAACAAAAATAAAATAGAGATAAAATCAAATGAAAATAAAAGAAAAATTACATTTAAATCCGATGAATAGAATTAAATAAAAAACAAGGCACCACAAGTTTTTGTTTACTTTTATTTTGATTTAGGGTCGAAGGCACTGCTGCGTCTCTTTTAATACATTTTCTTAAATTTCATGCTAGTATGTTGAGCAACATTGAGCGTAGATATAATTGACGATTGTGTTTGCTTTCTTACTGATTTGGCAATGTAATAATGTCCCATAATTGGAATTGGGAAGATTCTAGCCTGGGCACAATATAGTCATGCGCGTGAAAAATACTGTCCAATAACAATTGCTTCATTAAACGATATCATGCGACTGGTTAGATAACACCGTGCTCCATTTTACGATACGCGCAGGCTAAAAAATTCCCAGTTCTACCTATAAAGTTTAATGTATAAATATTATTGTTAGAATATAAATAATGTTAAAGATGATCTTAATTCCTTTTGCGAAGGTACAAAAGGGGGCATAATCACAACGCTTTCGAAGATCTCGACATCTAATTTTTTCTCGTTTCTTTTTTTTCGAAAGAAAGGAACTTTGATTTTTGAGCACTGAGCATCGAATGTGAATTTTTCGTTTTCGTTCAACACTAATACGGCGATCTGAGATAGTCTCCTAATTACATAAAATTATCGTTTGTTTGTGATATCTTTATTTTCACTATTGTTATTGAAAAATCCGAGTGTCCTTAGCGTAGATGAAACCCTAGCTATCAATGGTTCTTTAAATTTCCATATCGTAGTATCCATGACGCTAATTTTTCTAAATTCCTCGCAGGATTTTTTCAACGTTTTCACACAATCTGCTCTATAGTGATGCAATTGAGCGTCAGTAGTCTCAATCGCGTAACTAGTGCAGCTACTTCCTAAGCAGGCTAGCGGGAAGTGATTGTGTAGCGTTAATACTTTTTCCGTATTGTGGAAGCATTTAACGTACTGGCCAGGTTTCGTGAAGTTTTTGGCGCGATAAACATGTTGTAACATGTGCATGTATTTAGGAATCTCTTTAAACCAGCCGTGATTATGTAAGAGGTCGTCCAAGAAATAGACGTTTCTAACATTATAAGATGCACGTTCTTCTTTATTGATTTTCAAAGCTTTCTGCAAAAGTTTATCCATTAAGTCCTTCCAATTATTAGAATCCAACGGCATAATTACTTCATCGATATCTAATAAAGCTATGTACCTATATTCATACATATGCTTATAAAAACAATCATTGTAAGGAATCAACTCGTTCTGTCTTTTATTATTCGTCTTCTTCGTCAGATATAAATGCTGAAAAGCCGGTGCGTTTGGTTGACCACCAGGTAAACTTATTGGCGTAACATGAACTTTATTTTCTTGCTCGTAATGTTGCAAAACTTTACTTATGTTAGGATGGACTTGCAACTCATAAAAAAATATCTTTTCAGCACCTAAGAGGTTAAGTAATTCTATCCATTCAACTAATCTAACTGACAAATCCTCATGTAGAAAGTCTAAGCCTTTGACGCAAACGGCGAAATTTTTCTTCTTTTCAAATTTCTGGTAAATAACTTTCAAATTATTCGTGGAATTATCACATTGTTTCTCTACTAGAGATATGGACTCCGGAATTTTATCCTTGTAATTTGCCGGTATAACACATGCTATTAAATAAGGTTGGTAAATTCCTTGTTTGTAATTACCCCATTTCTTAAACCAAATATATTTATACTCGAAACTTTTTCCAATTACTGGTTCTTTTTTCCCTTCGAACCAAAATTGGCAATACGTCGTTACATTAGGTTCTATCCTATCAATCATGCCCAACACCCTAACTGTAGGCCCTAATCTATTCTTCGCCCTAATATCTAAATAAGCACCGAATAACTGAAAGGTTCCATTAGATGTCCTCAAAGTTTGCCAATACAAGTTATTGAACTCCAAATCGAACATACTCGGAAATCTAGCGCAAGTGTTGTTCACACCCATCGGCTTATTTTTGTGCTTGTTCCAATACGCTATAGGTAAGTTTGGCATCTTCTGTTGGATTTGCTCGACTAACATATCTTCAGATAAACTTGGGCTCTTATCTACAAAAGGTTCTTGATCTAAACCCTCCGTTGTCGAATCGGCATGCCTAGTTAGTGTATCGAGATGCTTCTGTAACAAGAAGCGACTGTTGAGGTGTGGCACTTGCATTTCGATTTTAATTGTGCGAAATTGGAAGATGACGAACAGGAGTACGCCCCAGAGTAAGAAGATGCAGAAAATTTTGGTGATGAATCGACCACCGCCGCAACTGGCTTGTTTGGCGCATGTCGCCATTATCGGTGACGAGTAATATCTGCGGCGACACTGAAACAAAACAAAATAATATATTAATACACAATTATTAAAAAAATAGGATAGGAATTTTATTCAGGAATCTATCGAATTGGCTCAATGATTATTTTCAAAATAGGTACCTATAGTATTGATTTACCTCAGTAACTTCATCAAAGCTCAATATAATGCAACATACAGTGAAGCAATGCCTTTTTTTTAGAGCATAAATCAGTAACGTTTGACAGTTATAACAGTTAAAAAGAATGTCTGTACGAAAAATGCGGTTAAAGTTGAAAGTGATATTCTAAAGAGTGTAGCTATAAAAATCTTATACCGCATTCAAACTAGTACAGGCAGTCCCTGACTTTGTACATAATTCGTTCTTACGAGTACTTATGTACGAAAGTTGAAATGTACAAAAGTAGAGACCGATAATATGTAATAAAAAGCACATGTACTACATGCGTAAGATATAACAGAACAAAACTTGTGTTACATGTTTTTGGTAAAAAAATTATCCAACGTTAATTGAACTTTTGGTTTGTTTCTCCTGGTAAATAGCTCGATAAGAACCTGTATCTCTTTCAACTGCTCCTCGAACTTATGAATATCGCTCTTCATTGGGATCATTCTCTTCTATTATATTCAAACATTTTCCCAAGTTTAAGAAAGCTTCTTGCAGATTTTCTAACATTCATTTTGGGTCTATGAGAACAGCATGAACAATATTTTCTCTATGTATCGTGTTCATATTTGAATTTCAATCAATTCATCAATGACTGGGAGTGCGAAGCTATAAGGTCATCAACATCTTCATTGCTCACATCTAAGTCTGCTCTGTTTACAAGTTGGACAATTTCAGTTGTTACACTTTCAGGAGTCTCTTCAAAATCTTCTTCTCTTCAGGATCAGGTATTTGATCTGAGCACAGATTTTTCTAGTTGACTGTTTTATTTCATCCCATGAATTTTTATTGTTGATTATTATTGCATTCCAAATGTAATTTTTCCAAAACTCTTTTAATGTTTCACTATCAATTGCCATGATAGCTTCATTCATTACTCTTCTGAAATAGTATCTTTTAAAAGTTGCTATTACTGTTTGATCCATTGGTTGAATTACACAAGTAGTGTTAGGAGGGCCAAATATAACCTTAATTTCAGGGTACATATTTACTACAGATTTTGGATGTGCAGGTAGATTGTCTAAGATTAATAATGCTTTAAAAGATTAAAATATTCTGATTACAATATTCTCTAACAGCAGATACAAAGTGTAAGTGGAACCAGTCTTGAAAAATTGCTGCAGTTACCCAAACTTTGAAATTCGATTTCCAAATAATTGACAGTGCTTCGTTATTTTTACCTTTCAAAGTCCTAGGATTTTCTGATTGCTTTGGTTTTAATTTGAAATGCGCAGCTCCATTTCCACCAAGAAGCAGTGCTATTCTACTTTTGGCAACTTTATAACCCGGAGCAGTTGCTTCTTCTTTAGACAGATACGTCCGTTTCGGCATTTTTTTCCAAAAAAATCCGGTCTCGCCAACATTAAATATTTGTCTTAATAAGTAACCTCCTTCTTCGATTGTTTTGGAAAAAGTGTTAATAAATTCACGCGCGGTTTCCTTGTCGGCACTAGCAGCTTCTCCAGTTAGTTTTATATTGTCATACCAACCTTCACTAGTATGGAATACTGGAACATCAATAACTTCTTCACCTAGTCGCTCTTTCCAATCATCATATAAGCTAAGGGCCTTTGTTTGAATAATTGATAAGCTTACATGAATATTTTTTTGATGGTGATCGTCGATCCACAACTTTAGACAGCACTCCATTTCTTCTATCACCCTATTTCGTCGTTTTGATATCATTTTGGATGAAACCAGCTCGGTGTACATATTACACAATTTTGCCCTTGCTCTTAACAATACCACAAACTGTTGATCGACTTAAGCCGTATGAACGTCCGATAGATGCTAAACATTATCCTTTCTCATCACTCTTAATTATTGCCGTTTTAGTTTTAAATGTACATATGGAGTTTATGAGATCTAAGCTTCTTACAACTTGTACTAGGAACACCATCACCCCTTCGCTTTTCACTCATTTTTGTATGTACCAACTTGCATTATAACTTGTTTGTCGGTAGATACATTTTTTTCAGTTCTTCTTGTGATTTTTGTGTGTTCAAACATCCAAGATGAGTAAACGAAAATGTGTAAATATCGTGGAAAAAGTTAGAGTGCTGCAAGATGTTGCGGTTTAAGAAAACAGATATCGTGATTAAATTTGAGATACATGCCAACAGTTTATCGATAATTTTAAAAAATCGCGATCAAATTCGGCCGAAAGCGACTTAAACTTTGCTTATACAAAGATATTGATGAAGCCGTTTTAAAATGAGTGAAAATGAAATTTCAAGCAAGCACTGGATGACTGAACAAATTTAGGAAGAGACACGCTATGATAGAAAAAGTGATTTCTGGACAAAGTGTCGATGTTAGTGAAACAGACTATAATCGCCGTAAAGAAACAGTGTTGAAACACATTTAGGATATTTATGATTCTAAAGATGTTTCTAATGCAGACGAAACTGGGCTATTCGCTTCGGGGGGCAAAATAGCAAAGAATGAATTACAGTTATGGTTGGCGCAAATATGACCGAGATGGAAAAACTGCATCTTTTACTAATTGCCAAGAGTAAAAATCCAAGATGCTTCAAAGGTGTGAAATCCATAGATGTAGACTACAACTTAAGTAAAAAAGCATGGGTCACGAGTGAAATTTTTGAACAATGGTTGGTAAAGTTACACAAATCAATAACAAAGTAACAGAATAATAGTACTAATTGTTGATAATTACGGGTTTGGTGGCCGGAATTAAATTAGAAGATCAGGAGCAGTTACTGCTAAATGGTATGTTGAGAATTGTTTGCCTACTGTGTTCAGTAAAGTGCCAAGAAAGGGAATCATATTACATTATGAGAACGCGTCGTCTCATACAGCAGGAACAAACTGTTCAGTATTTAGCGGAAAACAAAATCAAAATTGTACATCTTTCTTACTCACCGGATTTGACGATGTGTAACTGTTGGCTATTTTTTGAGTTCAAAAAACATTTGAGTGGGAAAAGGTTCCAGTCAGCAGAAGAGATTGACATCGCACACACAAAGGTAGAAGAATTTTTTATTTCAACAAAAAACTAATACAAATTTCACAATAAATTAAAATATTAATTCAATCTGAATCTTCAGAATCAGACCATATGGAGGGTTCCGGTGCCGGATCTTTTCTTGTGTTGTCGGAAGGGAGAGATGTATACCACTCATGATATTCAACAGGAATAGCCTTGGAATTACATAGTTTCATTAAACTTTGCTTTATGAGACCAGAAATAGGGATCTGTTTAGAGTATAATTTTTGGCGTTCGCTAGGGATTTGACAGCTACGATCTCGTCCGAAAACATCTAAGATGTTATAATGGGGGTCGCTGTAATTACACTTAAAGAGAATGCAGTGAGGCTTTTTCATATCTCATACATTTGATCTTTAGCCATTGCATTTTACAACTATTTATATCGCGATTCCTATTCTTTACAAAAGTAGCTGCCAGCTTTTTAAATCATAAAAATCATCATATATAATTCTTGAGTTTCATACGGTATACTGACTTTTTTGCGACCACCACTTGAACGAGCCATTCGGAAAATGTTGAACCAGTCGTTCATTAAATATCCCGGTACATACTTTTTCGCAGTTTCGCTGTGCATGGAATCAACTTCCATGTAGAAATGACCTTTTTCCATAAAATTATGTTGTAGTACTTGGGTATTTGTATTGTGGACTACATACGTAAACAGAGCTGCAATATACTGATTTCGGTTCTGTCCACTACAGGTGTCCGAAAAAAAACTAACTCCTTTCACATTTTCTGCAAGATTTTGTATCCATTGCAACAAACACGTTCCGATTTCAGAACTACCCCTTTGTCCATTAATTTCTATCCATGCATAACAGTATGCTCTGTTGGGTGGAGCAGATTCATAAATAGTGAAATTGTATGAACAAAGTTTTCTGCTATAATACATTTCTGAGACATCCGATGATGGAATTTGTAGCACACTCTGTAAATCAAAAATTGCACCCACGAAAGTGTTATCGTTACTCGCCCGTTCTTTATCCCTTTCCTTTGCAGCATTTGCCTCATTTCTTCGGTTAATATGAGCCAAGTATTCCATCTCTAATTCGCTCGATTTGTGTTTATTGTAATTTTCGCATATTAAACATTGGTCTTTTTTAGGTGTAAAAAACGATAAATTATAGTTGGTACGGAATATTCTTCTGTACGTTATTTGTGACGCATGTTCCATATTCTTTTCTCTGCATTGTTCATGATATAAAGTATACATCTTTCTTAAGGACAGATTTGCATCTGAGTATTGCCGTTTGCTTGAAGATCTGCAATAATGAGATTCCATGGTTGGAAATCTTTCAATATGGGCTTTAATGTCTTGGATAATAGTTTCCTTAGTTTTGTTTCCAGGTTTCTTGCGTCCACGTTTATGAACACTATCAAATATACCTACATCGTTCACAAGCGATAAAGACCATGACTAATACATATTATTTAAGTATTTAAGAAGAATTTTTTGCATACTCTAATTTTTGTGCCGCCTTTATGAAAATAATAACATCTGCTGCTTTCTTTTGGTTTTCTTGTACCTGTCCTTGGTCTTTTACATTTAGGTTGTTTGCTTACGATGCAAGATATGATATAATCTTTCTGACGATTGTAATCCAGTTTCCAAAATTTTGAGCAAATACGCCGTCTAAAATCATCAAAGCTTTCAGAGCATTTGTATTTACAAGGTATGCAGTTAACATCTCTGGACAGCTTCGCTGAGTGGGCACCCTTTTTAGTTTCATACGGCAAGCCGGACATTCGCCTCTTCTTACAAATATTTCTTTTCCATCTTGTCTTATCGGCCCTTCTCCATCGAGTAAGTTTCATTGATGGTTGTTCCTCATTTTCGGAAGAACTCTCCTCCTCATTGACCGGTGCAAAATTATCTGTAGTAATACCATAAGAGCTTTGAAATTATCGATTTTAATTCAAAGCTCGTATGGTATTTGATTAGATTATTTTACGTAATACAAATTGAAATTTATCTAAACTCTTTATTTATTAATTCATGTATACATTACAAGTTTTTTGACAGAACTTCAGAAATGTCTATCCTTATTAACCGCATTTCCATAACAATGCCTAATTATTCTACTATGAAAATTATCGATAAATTACCGCTGTAATTTCGAGTTGCTTCAGTAATACGCGAATCTGATTGGTTTATATTTGTATGTGTAAAATAATCTAAATAGTTGCCAGTAATTGTTGTATAATGCACACTTATGTATCTAGTGATACAGGCCGTTTGCAATTTACAATGCTACATAATACACTGACATAGGACATTCTATATCATTGTTTCATTGTTGGGATTCCTTCCATATAATAAGACATAATACCTAATATAATTATAAATCACAGAAGAAAGTTTTAGATTTCGATGGTTATTTATTTTGAGAACATTAGGTACATATATTATAAATGCATGGCTACATCTTTAATGTAGTAACCACAATAATGACATACCAACCTTTTTTAATTACCTACGAAAACTTTATTTTGACGAGAGTTTAATAATTTGCGGTAGCTGTATTCTTTTATTTTCAATAGACGTTCTATTCAATTACTACAGCATAAAATACTAACAATTGCATACAAACGATTATTCTTTCCAGAAACTCACGACAAGCAATTTTCATTTTATGGTCCATTACGTTTTTCAACTTTTTGCACACAGAAATAATAATAGTTGTGCACCGTAGCTGAAGAAAACTCATCATACGTTCTACCATTACGTCGATTCCCAGAAATAAAACAAAATACATACTTCGACTCATTCGGTAGATACAATTCGTTCTTACGTTTTCTTTTTCTCTTTCTGTATGCGGTTAAAATTGATAGAATTGCGAAGTAAAGCGCGCGAAACAGGTCTTCATTTCATTTGTTCCAGTTGAGTTGGTAACACGCGCAAAAAAAATTGACGATTGCGCTACATACAATTATTTAATCATCACTGATTCGTCAGGTAAATTTTACATAATCGATAAAATCTGAAATTAAACAAGAAAAAACGAAACCGTATAAAGTGGATAAATAAAAGAACCCCGCTATTGTACGGGAACGTGTGCCATTCAAGGGCAACGGATGTCATGTTTGTACTTTTTGAATCTAAACTTATAGGTATTCTTGCGCTGCTCCTTTCGGTGTTACAGACAATAGAATTGTTAGGTTATTAGCACCTAAACTTTAGTATTGTATTTTAGTATTGCACGTATTGTATTCAAGCAGTTCGTGCTGGGAAACACTAAAGATTTTAATGAGCGAAATAAGTGAAGCAAATGAGGAAAGCTCCTTTTATATTTGTTTTAAGATGGCATTAAAACAGTTGCCGTTGAAGAGTATCAGAAAAAAGTAAAGCCAGATGTAGAGAGCATACACTTCTTTTCTTTATTTGTATACACACTACTTTGCTCTTCGTTCTATCATAAAAGAGATGCAAATAAAATAATTTTTTTTACCTACTAAATTAATGCAGAAAAATCAGAAACTGAAAATGTGATGTAATCAGCTAAGAACAACAACAACTAGGGATAATGCAGTATTTGATATTATAAAGGAACCAAAGACATTCATCTAAATACTTTCTTTACATCATAACATGTATAAACACCAACGCCACAGCAAATGATATTAAAACAAATGAGGTTCAGTCCTTATGAGGTACACTTATGTATGACAGAACAAAGCTACTTTTTATTTATATGGCATTGTTAACAGGTAAAACTGCAGGTAGTGATCAGATATTAATCCATATTGAGTAGAATATGTTCATAGCTAGCGACCTAAGTAAATCAAAGTATGTGCTGGGCATCATGATGATCTAGAACCAATGAACAAGACTCGGGAATCCGAAACTAGGAAAATTATTCCGAAAAAGACAAGCTGTTCAAAATCTCACTGGTAAGTATAGCAACTACATGTGTCTTGGAAGAAATGGAAAAGTGCGGTAGATCAACCGTAGGCCAACACGGTCAAGTGAGGCTTTCTATTGATCAAGATTGATGTGGACACTGTGAAAAAAAATGTTACGTCAATTTAATGACAATTATCCAGGCAATGATTTTGTTGGAAATTTATTTAGGTGATGAAAGTTGTCAATAATATTAAGCAGATTCTTTCAATTTCGGATTATCTGAGTGGTTGTTACAAATGATTATCACCACTTATTTCTATCCGTAGTGCGAGTGGTGGACCAGCTTATATGAAAACTGGTGCACTAGTGATCCCTAAGAAACAGTGTTTTGGTGATTCTTTTTATCTACTATTACTTCAAGACACAGGGGACTTAGTTAGTCCCTTTTCCCCTAACATCATCAAAGTAGCTAAAGAGCATATAGCCTATTTGTCAATTTGCAGCTAACACTACCATATTTACCCAACGGATCCATTAGACATTGTGTCTGCTCCTTTGAAACGAAAATGGTGCGGAATTTTAAAAAGATGGCGGAAAGAAATTCAGCATTCAGACACGCTCGCCGCATTACTAGCAATACTCCAAGATCGAGTTTGTACAAAACTGAGTTCTCAAAAGAATGGTTGAGGTTTTGCCCAACAACGAAAACATTTCACACAATATAAGTAGTAAGGCTATGGGCGCATCAGACCAGTCAATCGACGTGGACACGCTGTATAAGCCAGGCACTATATACGACCCCCCGATGACTCATCACTCGCCCGTGGACACGCTGGATAATGCACGCACTAGAGGTGTGTCCATTGTCCGCGAGATGGCGCTGCTGACCTCCTTTAGATAACAGATGGTGCTGGTGGCCTCCTTTAGTTACTAGATGGCGCTAGAGGCCCCCTTACGGCCCGAGGAGAGCGCCCCCTGGGGAGAAGGCCCCCTTACGGCCCCGAGGAGAGCGCCCCCTGGGGAGAAGGCCCCCCCGAAGGGAAGGCCCCCTTACGCCCCCGAGGAGAAGGCCCGCTGATGACGTAATCGACAGAGCAGGGGAATCCGAATTCTTAGAATTTATGCAACTCGAATCTGTTTGCGCGAGGTGCTCGGATGGTCCTCCCAGGCACCGAATAAAATTAGGGTGGGTCGTTGTGGGGTATGATCCGAAATTAACGTCATTTTGGCTGTAATTCGTACGGATTCGGAGTTAGGGCGCGCGACCTCGATCAACTGTTCGTTTTAATAAGTCAATCTCAGTGTGCGTGGATGTGTGTATGCGTTAAAATATATTATTTTTTCTGGGAATGCGTGAATATTAGCCGTTGGTTAATACATATCAGTTTAGCTGTGCTATCGAAAATGAACGCGAATTCTTTGCATTAATTACTCGTTTCCTCAATATAGTAATAAAAGAGTATTAATCTGGAACGTCAAGAAGATGAAACAATGTACTGTTACGATAATTGTTAGTTTTAATGAATGTACGGTAGATACTGTAATCTTTTATTATATTTAATTCCTGCATTCATCTTACGCGCTATATGTATCTACTTATTATACATATGTATCTTCGCGTCGTCACTGCGCTTATCAGCAAATGTGCGAGAATGCTGATGTATCAGTATGCTGCTATATTTAGATTTGTACTACCTAACAATAGAGTATTACGCTAATAGTGTAATGTATAATAAAACAAATATGTCTTGACACAACACGGCCTCCTCTAGTATATTTATACTAGCATGTACACTTTGTAATAATGATAAATGAAGTTATAATTTAACATCGTATAATATAAGAGAGTGCTGTTGATTGTTCATTATCTGAATTGCAAAATAAGTAATGAACTAGTATTTGATAAGTAAACCTAACAATGCATATTATTCAATATAGGAAAGATATTTGTTGTTAAGATAGACATTCCCGCCAAAATTTATAACTAGATTAATCACGTTGTAAAACACCTAAATTTGATAAATATATGTATGTACAGTGGAGACACTCAGAAAGTCAAGCCGAGCGTAAAGTGCAAGCTAGCACATTTATTCGTTAGGATAATATTGTGTAGAGAATATATTGTCTATATGCATGAATGGCCTATTCATGATGCAAGTATATTCTTAGTGTTTAAGTTTTTATTTTGTTTCTGGCGATATAAAAATCTTCCGTGTTTAATTCGTCATGTGTCGATAAAAATCATATGTATTCCTTAAACCTATAAATGTTAAGGATACAAACAAAAGTATATGTGTTTGTAAGTTAAGGCAAGCAATACGATAAATTTTATTTAAATATAGGATTTTTAATACATAGACGTTTGAATACAGAGAGTATGTATTATTCTCGTATAAGCCAGCTGTATATGCAATGGACAATTAATCTTTTTTGATAATTTAGCAGTGAAAATAAGTTATGTATATACTGGTGTACCTATACCTTTTTCCGTAAACTAAAAATATAATTGATTAGACAATTTTTTCAGACAGTAAGCAAAAAAAAAACTCTGTGTTGCAAATGGATTGATAAATACACTTTGATATATTTATGAATGCTCTTTCTTTTAGTGATATAAATTTAATTCAACTTTATTACAGAGTTATTAGAGAAATAGTCCACATTTAAGCTGTTCTTGTCGTTAATGATTGATTTGTGGCGAAAGATATCGTTTTTTCATCTTCTATTTGTAAAGCAAGCGAATTTGTACCTAGATGAATACTTTCGCAGTGTACAGTGGAGATACTCAGAAAGTCAAGCCGAGCGTAAAGTGCAAGCTAGCACATTTATTCGTTAGGATAATATTGTGTAGAGAATATATCGTCTATATGTATGAATGGTCTATTCATGGCACAAGTATCTTCTTGGTGTTTAAGTTTTTATTTTGTTTCTGGCGATATAAAAATCTTCTGTGTTTAATTCGTCATGTGTCGATAAAAATCATATGTATTCCTTAAACCTATAAATGTTAAGGATACAAACAAAAGTATATATGTTTGTAAGTTAAGGCAAGCAATACGATAAATTTTATTTAAATATAGGATTTTTAATACATAGACGTTTGAATACAAAGAGTATGTATTATTGTCGTATAAGCCAGCTGTATACGCAATGGACAATTAATCTTTTTTGATAATTTAGCAGTGAAAATAAGTTATGTATATACTTGTGTACCTACACCTTTTTACGTAAACTAAAAATATAATTGATTATACATTCTTTTCAGCCAATAAGCAAAAAAACTCTGTGTTGCAAATGGATTGATAAATACACTTTGATATATTTATGAATTTCTTTTGTGGTGCAAGTTGAATTAAATTTATATTTATATATATATATATATATATATATATATAGATTTATATAAGATTATTATTTGATTGTAATAATAATAATTTATTTCTCGTAATATACATAGACTGCAAATATGTCACACGTTAAATGTTATATTGCAGTAGAGGACCATCAGCTTGTTTGAGAAAAAATGTATATTGCTGGAATTTCTTTCAAACCATTCTTCATTCATCCATTGTTTGTCTTTCCTTCAATTTTCAGATAAATTTTAAAGCATTTTTCGAAAAATAAAAATTTTGATGAGCTTTCAAAAAACACATTGACAGTTACTCGCGCTACAGAGGGTTCGCACGTAATTATCGCCTCTATTTCGCAGAGTAAAAAATTCATAACTTTGAAACCATTGCAGATAATCAATTGAAATTTTGAATTATCAAATCATACATACTCTTTCTTTTAGTGATATAAATTTAATTCCACTTTATTACAGAGTTATTAGAGAAATACTCCACATTTAAGCTGTTCTTGTCGTTAATGATTGATTTGTGGCGAAAGATGTCGTTTTTCATCTTCTATTTGTAAAGCAAGCGAATTTTTTACTTAGGAGAATACTTTCGCAGGTAACTGTATATTTCAATACATATTGATTCTGTTGCATATTTACAGACATAATAACTAGTTCTTTTACGAAATGTTATTGGACAAATAAATGTTCTTTTTGAATTTTAATCTCTATGCCTTTTTTGCATCGATGTTAGATACATATTATGTATTTAGAATCAAATAACTTTTTTCTTAACGCATTTTTCCGTATTTGGATAAACTCGATGTTCTCATAACGACTTTCATGACGAATATTGCTAGTAAATTTACATTTAGTTATCGCATCAGGCTTGAATTAATGTGAAAACTTGTTCTTGGTCGATAACAACCAAACAATGAAAATCCTTTTCATGCGATGTAACATCAATCCCTTAATTATTAGTTGCAGACAGTAAATTCACTTACTCCTTTTTGCTTAAGTAAACATACACATTCTATTGTGAATATTTACAAAATATTTAAAGCCCACACGTCGGCTAAACTGAATTACTCACGCTAGACACAGCGATAATTTCCAGACAATCTATTTGAACTTTACAAAATAAGGCATAAATGAATGGCATTCAGTTCCATCTGATTATAACACAGAAGCATTCTTCGGCCGATATTGCTATCCTATTCTATCTTATACAAAACTGATATCGGCGAGTTTCTCATCTGCATTTCCACCAAAGTGCTACTAAAATTCCCTTTAAATTCGTGTAGGTCGTTGCTTTTTTGAGTGTCGAACCTGTACATGCATGGCAATCATAAAAATCATTCATTCAGTAACAGCAACAATAAAATGTGTGGATCACTACAATGCACCGTCCGCATAGAAGGCTATCATGTGACAGCAAACATCAGAATATTGTATTCCTGTGTCAAAAATGCTTTGAACTAGAAACCAAATATGATGAGTTCAGCGACTTTCTAATGGAGAGCATTTCTTTAAGAAGACATTCAGGCCAAGTTGTGTAGAGTTTATGGTGCCATATTGTGCAAATTGTAATTGGTGCATATATAAATCTATACCAATAAGTAAATGTAGGATTTCTAATAAGAAAAGAAAATTAAAGTTGTATAATTAAACATTTTCGTATCTTTTTCGATGAATATGCACACATGTGTATAAAAGAATAAGTTAATTTTATATGAAGACGGCAGTGCATAGCGGAAAGAATTAATCAAACAAAAGATAAGAGAGCGTTGTTTATTAATTATTGCCTTAATTGCAAAATGAGAAATGAACTAGTAGGCGTTAGGGAACCTGACGTTACATGTGATTTCCAGCAATGTCAGGTCAGAGACAGATAGTCGACGTAAACAGACAATGTCTGTGTTGTCGAATACAATATGCATATAAAGAAGTAACTAGATGCTGGCAGTGGAAAATTGTGAAATATAAATACGCATCGAAGACAGCAATGAATATTCAGTTTCGAATATACAGTAGGTATACGGGCTGTTAAAATGATTTCTTCGACGACGCTATCTAATTCAAGCGATCGCGATGGGGAACTAGAGGAGCCGACGCCAACTGCTACGAGTGATCGTGGTAGAGAATCAGATCGTCCAACACCATCCACTTCGACTCAGCCTGAGAGAGAATCGGACGAATCGACATCACCCACGTCGAGAGTAGATCTCCTATCTACTTCCCCAACAACTGAGAACGCTACAGAGGCAGCTCTGGGGAGACCACCGCCAACGAATGGTATTTTAGAAAATCTTGAGCAACTGCGGGAAATTCTCCGGGGCAGTAGCAGGGCGGTTATGGAAGAATTGGGTGCTGTACCTAGTGCGATGGCTGCGCTCACAAATGTGGAAGAGCAAAACCAGGCGCTGATGGCAACAAAAAGATATATAGACTCATCCAAAGCCTATCTGAACAATGTACGACAGAAATATCAACTGCTATGGGTTCGAGAGAGAGCGTACAAAATGAAGACCATCTTTCAACGGAACCAGATCGAGAGTCTAAAGTCAGCATACCGCGAAAAAGTCGAGGAGCTACGCCAAAAGATTTAACGAATCCGATTCTCGCTCCAAGCGTAGAGGCTTTAACATACGAGTTGAACTGTATACTCTGCCTGGAGGAGAGACGTTGTATATTATTTAAGAATTGTAAACACTTAAGTATATGCGATACGTGCCATATACGATTATTGGACCTGGACGACTTCCGATGTCCCATGTGTAGGATGGAGGGTGGCACGATAAAAGTATTTTATAATTAGGTTAGAAATTAAATTTTATTAAATATTGTCAAAGTTAATTTTTAAATAAACATGCTAATAAGATTTTACAATTTTTACAAGGTATTTCAAAATTGAATCATCAATACACAAATAAAACAAAAAATAGTAATACGTTGTTGTTATTTATATAATAACTAGTACAATAAGAGTTTAATTTACAAAACGTCCTTTTTGACATCCACCTATTTTCTGTAGTTGGGAAACCAAGCCATTTCACATATATTTTGTTTCCCTTGCGTTTCAAAACTGCCTGATAAAAGCTTCCTAGGATTGGTTTGTCCTACATGTAATATTTGCTTTATTAATTTTAAATAATTCACTGGTTCAATTGGGTAAATAACCTTTCTCAAAATAGGCTTGTATTTACTTATACGTACAATTTCACCTAGTTTAAATTTGCGGGAACCTTGAACGTTAGGTAGCAGTCGGTGGTCCTTATCTCCTATCTCGCGCGTCAATGACCGCTGGAAGGTAGACTATTAGCCGACTCGACACTTGATAAATCTTTTTAAAAGATGTTTAACAGTGCAATTATACCGGGATTGAATCAGCAAATGAAACAAAATAAGAGTAAAATGTTATTTTATTGATACATTAATTTTAGTTGATAAACGTTTAACGGTTGTTAAAACACATACGTATATATGTAGATGGAAAGTATTTTATTTTAGACGTATGATAATTATCTAATTTTTTCTTAGTAAAGCTACGTAAGTAACAGAAATAAAACACACAGATATATAGATTTAAAATATTTTTATTTGAGAGCAATAATAATTATATAATGATTTCTTGTTAAAGCTACTTAAGTAACAGGAATAAAACACATGTATTTAGAAAGAAAATATTTATTATTATTAAACAATGGGCAAATTTTTTTACAAAAATTATAAACGTAATGCTATAATTAGTAGCCCATCGTCCTCTACGAGGGTCCAAATCTCATATCCTCCAGCTGATATTAAGAGGCTAGCCCCGTCCAGAGGCGGTCCAACGATAGACCCTTTCGGGTCTATAAAAAATGTTGTTTCCATATGCTAAAATCAAATTTAAATAAATATCTATATAAAAAAAAGATGCAGACAACTATTTTACCCTCATATACGGCGAGAGGTGTGGCCGCACAAGGTTTGCTATTATGCATACTTCTTCTGCAGTATCTATAAACATAATAACCACAATTAATGCAAGTCACAGATTAGAAAAGTCGTAATAAACTTACCCATTGTAAATAGAGAAAGGTAGTGCCATTTTTCGAAACCAAAGAAGGTTATATAGTAAGAAGATATCTCTTATTTTTGATAATCTTCATGCACGCAGTCATGAATATTGCTGAATCTCGGTGCTCGTAACAATTAATCTCGTCTACTACAATGTGTATGCTTATCTCTTATTGTTGCTGATAAAGTTCACACTTGAACCCATTAGTATATGCTGCACCTTTTATTAACAATGTATGTGTACTACTTGGTCTTACAAAGTAGGTAGGTATGTATAAAAACGAAGTGTTGCATCTGTTATCAAAAAGTTTTTTCCAGATTACTCTTACAGTACTATATGTATAAACGAAGAACTAACATACGTTATACGATGGAGTTCGAAAGATTGGAACTGCCAAATTAGAATTATGCACAATCGCACAATATATGTTTAAAAATGTGATAACTTTCATTAAACGATTCATTGTTTTGAATTATAACTATACAGTAGATTACAGTTATTTATAGCACAGAAATACTTTGTATTATTTAAATTATGATAAAAACATTGTACGTTAGTTTTCTGAAATATAGGTACATTCCTATCGTTTTTCTAAATTAACTATACAATTAGAATTAACAAATTTACAATAGCAAATTTCAACTTATTCTCCCGCGTAGTTTTCATTATAAGAGCAAGGTGGGCTGCGTTTAAACGCAGCCCACCTGTGTTAAACTGTTTTTGATCACAGCTCACCTGTGTTAGAGCTGGTTTTGAACACAGCTTACCTGTGTTAGAGCTGTTTTTGAACACAGCTTACCTGTGTTAGAGATGTTTTTGAACACAGCTTACCTGTGCTAGACCTGTTTTTGAACACAGCTTACCTGTGTTAGAGCTGTTTTTGAACACAGCTTACCTGTGCTAGACCTGTTTTTGAACACAGCTTACCTGTGTTAGAGCTGTTTTTGATCACAACCCACCTGTGTTTATACACAGACCACCTGCATTGGACCTGGTTCTCCGAACACTGGTCTAATACAGGTGATCTGTGTATAAACACAGGTGGGTTGTGATCAAAACCAACTATCATAATTTAAATAATACAAAGTATTTCTGTGCTATAAATAACTGTAATCTACTGTATAGTTATAATTCAAAACAATGAATCGTTTAATGAAAGTTATCACATTTTTAAACATATATTGTGCGATTGTGCATAATTCTAATTTGGCAGTTCCAATCTTTCGAACTCCATCGTATAACGTATGTTAGTTCTTCGTTTATACATATAGTACTGTAAGAGTAATCTGGAAAAAAACTTTTTTGATAACAGATGCAACACTTCGTTTTTATACATACCTACCTACTTTGTAAGACCAAGTAGTACACATACATTGTTAATAAAAGGTGCAGCATATACTAATGGGTTCATGTGTGAACTTTATCAGCAACAATAAGAGATAAGCATACACATTGTAGTAGACGAGATTAATTGTTACGAGCACCGAGATTCAGCAATATTCATGACTGCGTGCATGAAGATTATCAAAAATAAGAGATATCTTCTTACTATATAACCTTCTTTGGTTTCGAAAAATGGCACTACCTTTCTCTATTTACAATGGGTAAGTTTATTACGACTTTTCTAATCTGTGACTTGCATTAATTGTGGTTATTATGTTTATAGATACTGCAGAAGAAGTATGCATAATAGCAAACCTTGTGCGGCCACACCTCTCGCCGTATATGAGGGTAAAATAGTTGTCTGCATCTTTTTTTATATAGATATTTATTTAAATTTGATTTTAGCATATGGAAACAACATTTTTTATAGACCCGAAAGGGTCTATCGTTGGACCGCCTCTGGACGGGGCTAGCCTCTTAATATCAGCTGGAGGATATGAGATTTGGACCCTCGTAGAGGACGATGGGCTACTAATTATAGCATTACGTTTATAATTTTTGTAAAAAAATTTGCCCATTGTTTAATAATAATAAATATTTTCTTTCTAAATACATGTGTTTTATTCCTGTTACTTAAGTAGCTTTAACAAGAAATCATTATATAATTATTATTGCTCTCAAATAAAAATATTTTAAATCTATATATCTGTGTGTTTTATTTCTGTTACTTACGTAGCTTTACTAAGAAAAAATTAGATAATTATCATACGTCTAAAATAAAATACTTTCCATCTACATATATACGTATGTGTTTTAACAACCGTTAAACGTTTATCAACTAAAATTAATGTATCAATAAAATAACATTTTACTCTTATTTTGTTTCATTTGCTGATTCAATCCCGGTATAATTGCACTGTTAAACATCTTTTAAAAAGATTTATCAAGTGTCGAGTCGGCTAATAGTCTACCTTCCAGCGGTCATTGACGCGCGAGATAGGAGATAAGGACCACCGACTGCTACCTAACGTTCAAGGTTCCCGCAAATTTAAACTAGGTGAAATTGTACGTATAAGTAAATACAAGCCTATTTTGAGAAAGGTTATTTACCCAATTGAACCAGTGAATTATTTAAAATTAATAAAGCAAATATTACATGTAGGACAAACCAATCCTAGGAAGCTTTTATCAGGCAGTTTTGAAACGCAAGGGAAACAAAATATATGTGAAATGGCTTGGTTTCCCAACTACAGAAAATAGGTGGATGTCAAAAAGGACGTTTTGTAAATTAAACTCTTATTGTACTAGTTATTATATAAATAACAACAACGTATTACTATTTTTTGTTTTATTTGTGTATTGATGATTCAATTTTGAAATACCTTGTAAAAATTGTAAAATCTTATTAGCATGTTTATTTAAAAATTAACTTTGACAATATTTAATAAAATTTAATTTCTAACCTAATTATAAAATACTTTTATCGTGCCACCCTCCATCCTACACATGGGACATCGGAAGTCGTCCAGGTCCAATAATCGTATATGGCACGTATCGCATATACTTAAGTGTTTACAATTCTTAAATAATATACAACGTCTCTCCTCCAGGCAGAGTATACAGTTCAACTCGTATGTTAAAGCCTCTACGCTTGGAGCGAGAATCGGATTCGTTAAATCTTTTTGGCGTAGCTCCTCGACTTTTTCGCGGTATGCTGACTTTAGACTCTCGATCTGGTTCCGTTGAAAGATGGTCTTCATTTTGTACGCTCTCTCTCGAACCCATAGCAGTTGATATTTCTGTCGTACATTGTTCAGATAGGCTTTGGATGAGTCTATATATCTTTTTGTTGCCATCAGCGCCTGGTTTTGCTCTTCCACATTTGTGAGCGCAGCCATCGCACTAGGTACAGCACCCAATTCTTCCATAACCGCCCTGCTACTGCCCCGGAGAATTTCCCGCAGTTGCTCAAGATTTTCTAAAATACCATTCGTTGGCGGTGGTCTCCCCAGAGCTGCCTCTGTAGCGTTCTCAGTTGTTGGGGAAGTAGATAGGAGATCTACTCTCGACGTGGGTGATGTCGATTCGTCCGATTCTCTCTCAGGCTGAGTCGAAGTGGATGGTGTTGGACGATCTGATTCTCTACCACGATCACTCGTAGCAGTTGGCGTCGGCTCCTCTAGTTCCCCATCGCGATCGCTTGAATTAGATAGCGTCGTCGAAGAAATCATTTTAACAGCCCGTATACCTACTGTATATTCGAAACTGAATATTCATTGCTGTCTTCGATGCGTATTTATATTTCACAATTTTCCACTGCCAGCATCTAGTTACTTCTTTATATGCATATTGTATTCGACAACACAGACATTGTCTGTTTACGTCGACTATCTGTCTCTGACCTGACATTGCTGGAAATCACATGTAACGTCAGGTTCCCTAACGCCTACTAGTTCATTTCTCATTTTGCAATTAAGGCAATAATTAATAAACAACGCTCTCTTATCTTTTGTTTGATTAATTCTTTCCGCTATGCACTGCCGTCTTCATATAAAATTAACTTATTCTTTTATACACATGTGTGCATATTCATCGAAAAAGATACGAAAATGTTTAATTATACAACTTTAATTTTCTTTTCTTATTAGAAATCCTACATTTACTTATTGGTATAGATTTATATATGCACCAATTACAATTTGCACAATATGGCACCATAAACTCTACACAACTTGGCCTGGAATGTCTTCTTAAAGAAATGCTCTCCATTAGAAAGTCGCTGAACTCATCATATTTGGTTTCTAGTTCAAAGCATTTTTGACACAGGAATACAATATTCTGATGTTTGCTGTCACATGATAGCCTTCTATGCGGACGGTGCATTGTAGTGATCCACACATTTTATTGTTGCTGTTACTGAATGAATGATTTTTATGATTGCCATGCATGTACAGGTTCGACACTCAAAAATGCAACGACCTACACGAATTTAAAGGGAATTTTAGTAGCACTTTGGTGGAAATGCAGATGAGAAACTCGCCGATATCAGTTTTGTATAAGATAGAATAGGATAGCAATATCGGCCGAAGAATGCTTCTGTGTTATAATCAGATGGAACTGAATGCCATTCATTTATGCCTTATTTTGTAAAGTTCAAATAGATTGTCTGGAAATTATCGCTGTGTCTAGCGTGAGTAATTCAGTTTAGCCGACGTGTGGGCTTTAAATATTTTGTAAATATTCACAATAGAATGTGTATGTTTACTTAAGCAAAAAAGGAGTAAGTGAATTTACTGTCTGCAACTAATAATTAAGGGATTGATGTTACATCGCATGAAAAGGATTTTCATTGTTTGGTTGTTATCGACCAAGAACAAGTTTTCACATTAATTCAAGCCTGATGCGATAACTAAATGTAAATTTACTAGCAATATTCGTCATGAAAGTCGTTATGAGAACATCGAGTTTATCCAAATACGGAAAAATGCGTTAAGAAAAAGTTATTTGATTCTAAATACATAATATGTATCTAACATCGATGCAAAAAAAGGCATAGAGATTAAAATTCAAAAAAGAACATTTATTTGTCCAATAACATTTCGTAAAAGAACTAGTTATTATGTCTGTAAATATGCAACAGAATCAATATGTATTGAAATATACAGTTACCTGCGAAAGTATTCTCCTAAGTAAAAAATTCGCTTGCTTTACAAATAGAAGATGAAAAACGACATCTTTCGCCACAAATCAATCATTAACGACAAGAACAGCTTAAATGTGGAGTATTTCTCTAATAACTCTGTAATAAAGTGGAATTAAATTTATATCACTAAAAGAAAGAGTATGTATGATTTGATAATTCAAAATTTCAATTGATTATCTGCAATGGTTTCAAAGTTATGAATTTTTTACTCTGCGAAATAGAGGCGATAATTACGTGCGAACCCTCTGTAGCGCGAGTAACTGTCAATGTGTTTTTTGAAAGCTCATCAAAATTTTTATTTTTCGAAAAATGCTTTAAAATTTATCTGAAAATTGAAGGAAAGACAAACAATGGATGAATGAAGAATGGTTTGAAAGAAATTCCAGCAATATACATTTTTTCTCAAACAAGCTGATGGTCCTCTACTGCAATATAACATTTAACGTGTGACATATTTGCAGTCTATGTATATTACGAGAAATAAATTATTATTATTACAATCAAATAATAATCTTATATAAATCTATATATATATATATATATATATATATATAAATATAAATTTAATTCAACTTGCACCACAAAAGAAATTCATAAATATATCAAAGTGTATTTATCAATCCATTTGCAACACAGAGTTTTTTTGCTTATTGGCTGAAAAGAATGTATAATCAATTATATTTTTAGTTTACGTAAAAAGGTGTAGGTACACAAGTATATACATAACTTATTTTCACTGCTAAATTATCAAAAAAGATTAATTGTCCATTGCGTATACAGCTGGCTTATACGACAATAATACATACTCTTTGTATTCAAACGTCTATGTATTAAAAATCCTATATTTAAATAAAATTTATCGTATTGCTTGCCTTAACTTACAAACATATATACTTTTGTTTGTATCCTTAACATTTATAGGTTTAAGGAATACATATGATTTTTATCGACACATGACGAATTAAACACAGAAGATTTTTATATCGCCAGAAACAAAATAAAAACTTAAACACCAAGAAGATACTTGTGCCATGAATAGACCATTCATACATATAGACGATATATTCTCTACACAATATTATCCTAACGAATAAATGTGCTAGCTTGCACTTTACGCTCGGCTTGACTTTCTGAGTATCTCCACTGTACACTGCGAAAGTATTCATCTAGGTACAAATTCGCTTGCTTTACAAATAGAAGATGAAAAAACGATATCTTTCGCCACAAATCAATCATTAACGACAAGAACAGCTTAAATGTGGACTATTTCTCTAATAACTCTGTAATAAAGTTGAATTAAATTTATATCACTAAAACTGGAGTTTTTTTTTTTTGCTTACTGTCTGAAAAAATTGTCTAATCAATTATATTTTTAGTTTACGGAAAAAGGTATAGGTACACCAGTATATACATAACTTATTTTCACTGCTAAATTATCAAAAAAGATTAATTGTCCATTGCATATACAGCTGGCTTATACGAGAATAATACATACTCTCTGTATTCAAACGTCTATGTATTAAAAATCCTATATTTAAATAAAATTTATCGTATTGCTTGCCTTAACTTACAAACACATATACTTTTGTTTGTATCCTTAACATTTATAGGTTTAAGGAATACATATGATTTTTATCGACACATGACGAATTAAACACGGAAGATTTTTATATCGCCAGAAACAAAATAAAAACTTAAACACTAAGAATATACTTGCATCATGAATAGGCCATTCATGCATATAGACAATATATTCTCTACACAATATTATCCTAACGAATAAATGTGCTAGCTTGCACTTTACGCTCGGCTTGACTTTCTGAGTGTCTCCACTGTACATACATATATTTATCAAATTTAGGTGTTTTACAACGTGATTAATCTAGTTATAAATTTTGGCGGGAATGTCTATCTTAACAACAAATATCTTTCCTATATTGAATAATATGCATTGTTAGGTTTACTTATCAAATACTAGTTCATTACTTATTTTGCAATTCAGATAATGAACAATCAACAGCACTCTCTTATATTATACGATGTTAAATTATAACTTCATTTATCATTATTACAAAGTGTACATGCTAGTATAAATATACTAGAGGAGGCCGTGTTGTGTCAAGACATATTTGTTTTATTATACATTACACTATTAGCGTAATACTCTATTGTTAGGTAGTACAAATCTAAATATAGCAGCATACTGATACATCAGCATTCTCGCACATTTGCTGATAAGCGCAGTGACGACGCGAAGATACATATGTATAATAAGTAGATACATATAGCGCGTAAGATGAATGCAGGAATTAAATATAATAAAAGATTACAGTATCTACCGTACATTCATTAAAACTAACAATTATCGTAACAGTACATTGTTTCATCTTCTTGACGTTCCAGATTAATACTCTTTTATTACTATATTGAGGAAACGAGTAATTAATGCAAAGAATTCGCGTTCATTTTCGATAGCACAGCTAAACTGATATGTATTAACCAACGGCTAATATTCACGCATTCCCAGAAAAAATAATATATTTTAACGCATACACACATCCACGCACACTGAGATTGACTTATTAAAACGAACAGTTGATCGAGGTCGCGCGCCCTAACTCCGAATCCGTACGAATTACAGCCAAAATGACGTTAATTTCGGATCATACCCCACAACGACCCACCCTAATTTTATTCGGTGCCTGGGAGGACCATCCGAGCACCTCGCGCAAACAGATTCGAGTTGCATAAATTCTAAGAATTCGGATTCCCCCTGCTCTGTCGATTACGTCATCAGCGGGCCTTCTCCTCGGGGGCGTAAGGGGGCCTTCCCTTCGGGGGGGGCCTTCTCCCCAGGGGGCGCTCTCCTCGGGGCCGTAAGGGGCCTTCTCCCCAGGGGGCGCTCTCCTCGGGCCGTAAGGGGGCCTCTAGCGCCATCTAGTAACTAAAGGAGGCCACCAGCACCATCTGTTATCTAAAGGAGGTCAGCAGCGCCATCTCGCGGACAATGGACACACCTCTAGTGCGTGCATTATCCAGCGTGTCCACGGGCGAGTGATGAGTCATCGGGGGGTCGTATATAGTGCCTGGCTTATACAGCGTGTCCACGTCGATTGACTGGTCTGATGCGCCCATAGCCTTACTACTACCCTTGACTATAACCTTGTGGAATTATTGAGAGATGTGCGAGGTACATCTCCGCAAGAAAATGAGACAAAATGTTCAAGCCTAGAAAGTATATGAGTGCAACATCTACACATAGCAGTTCTGTGGAAAATGGCGAAAATTCATTTAACGCATGTGAAGATTTGATCCATCCAGTTAATTTAGCAAGAAGTGATGTTAAAATGCCTATGGTTCTACATTTGATTTGAAATTGGCTGAGATGTTAAGCCGCAGGCGCCTAGGCATTAGCCAATATCCTGCAAATTTCATACCGCACTGCACATAACAAGTTATGAGTCTTGAAGCTGTCACCCACTATCTCACCGCTCGCACGAGACCGACACCTCGGGGAGAGGACCGGCAAGCCGGTGGGCTCCTCTCCCCCGTGTTACCCATGTTAGACAAGTTCCCTTGTCAACGTTGGAGGGGTCACCGTTGGAGACGCTCTTGCAACTCCTATCTCACATTTACCTCACGGGGCCTAGGCCTCCTTGCACATGGCGACTATCGACCAAGCGTGGAAAACGGAATCTGGCCGTGAGGTGCAACCAGTCCGCCCGTGAATTAAGGCTGAACTACGGTAACGGCCGGGCCGAAACCCTACCCCAATGCCAACCGCGCCAACTCTTTTGCCTCTCCGGCGATCAAGTTTCGCGGCAGCTACAGTGAAACCGTAGGGTCCCAGAGTCACCGAGTTGTTTTAGGATGAAACCAAAGGTTTTCCCAACCAGACAACCAGTGGGCGGACTACTCCTCGGCGAACCGACTTTTGTCCTCCCCTACTATCTTCCTCTCGCCACGCCCGTTTCCCTGAGTGTGGCCACCAGGGATGGGGTAGTGCAGCTGCAGAGTTCTCAAGGTAAGTGCCGTAGGGTGCCTCACTTAGCCACCGTATATTCCGATAGTTAGCGGCCGGACACCAGAGCGTATGCCCATGCCTACGCCCGAGCATCCTCCCCTATAGACGGAGTCTACTCCCGCCACGCCAGTTGCCCTGAAACTATGAAATCAGGGATTGGGTAGTGCAGCTGCAGAGTTTTAAGCGTCGACGCTATAGGGTGAACGCCGACCATAACCGATGGTTCTACAGCTGGAACTACATTTGACACTGCACGAATTGATGGCACTACTTATGTTGCAACAAAAGATGGCTGGATGGAAACAGAAGTATTCGCTAATTATTTAACACGAAATTTTCTGAGAAATATTAGTTCAACAAAGCCAGCTATTTTAATATATGCTGGCTATTCATCCTATGTTGGTTTACTACTGCTTCAGCAGGCAAAAGATACAGGTGCGGTAATATTGAAATTATCATCATGCATAACCCACGTTTTGCAGCCAGGAAATGCAATATGGTAATTGAAACCATTTGGAAAACAAAAACTTAGTCCTGATGTTCTCTTATTCTCATTTGATTTCAACAGAAAAATTCGAATCACAGGTGTATCAAAGATGCCTAATTTATTTGGGACAAAAAATGCTGCATCCGAATGTTTTGCTTTAGCGTATGATGTCCGATATAGATATACCACGAAGGCATACCTAGATCTTCAATAGCTCATGTTTTGGACGTACGTCAAGAAAAATAAATACTTCGGTGTTAATATATAAAAATGCTGCACCTAAACTTCCAACATCCCATGAAGAAAATGGAATTTATCTGCCGTCTTTGATGCAAGAGATTGTTGCAATTCCCGAATCATTATCTGCATTCAGGGAGTCGTTTAAGACATTGCTGCTGAAAGAAACATTCAAGTTGCTCGCATAAAAAGAGGAAGAAACCATATCTGTACAGGACTAGAGATCATTACATCGGCTGAAGAAGCTATGGAGAAAGTAGCAGTAAGAAAGGCTAAACACAAAAAAATAATCCCCAAAAAAAGCGAAACAAGCAAAGGAAAAATCTATTTCTATGATAAATTTGAGACATTAAGCGTGAATGATATGGCGTTTGAGAAAAATTCGTCATTGCAGAAAATCGGAAAAAGTGTAGGAACCCTCCCTATATGTTAAATTTGGCCGAGGAATTGGTTTTTTATGTTTGGTTCCACTGGCTAAATATTGATGATGATATCATTATTATGCCAGAAGAAATACACAGGCTTCTATCAAATCCTTATGTTATTTCCTTTGCGATCAGCAAGGATTTAAAAAAAAATTAGGATATGGGCGAACAAAAAGAATGGAATAACGATGCTGGAAGCGTTGTTAGTTAGAAGGTTCTCTCTTTATTATTTAGCATAATAGGACGATATTCATTTCTTCATACGATTTCACATTGGTTGCTTGTGACATCATCGATTTTTTTAAATAGTTATAGGACATGGTTTGTACATTTTACAATGAAAATTAATCACATCATGACAAGACTAAGAGAAATTGATCGTGTAAAAATATTAATGATCATCGGAAATGGTAATCTATTTAACTTTTAATGTGCGAACTATGAACCCCCAGATACTGAATAATATTGCTTTTATAGATAAGCCACATTTTCATTGAATAGGGTTGTAAATCGACATAATTGCCGCTATTGATTAAAGTAAAATCCTCATTAGGCGGTTAAATTACATGTTCAGTATCCACAGAGAGCGAATGTTTGGGCTAGAGTAATAGGAAATAGGACTCTTCTTCTTTGACCAGCCTATGACACGTGAACGTTACTTAGATTTTTTAAGAGATCAAATTGTTCCTAGGTTAGCCAGAATATTTTTAAGAGCACATAATATCAAGTTGCTAAATGAAACTATTTAGTTGCTGGTGCTCTACTTTGGTCTCTAATTGGTCAAATGTACCTTATTTCAAAAAGAGAGAGAGACAAAATTCTGAGCACACCTCCAGCCCAAGCTACAACAACAAATATGTGTATAAACAACAAAGATGTGTATAGAAAATAGATATGATTTCATTTAGTTGTTGAAAAAAAAAGCACTAGAAATGACAATAATGTCATCAGCTTACGGAATCACTGCAACTAAGCACCCACAACACATAAAAAAAATTATTTTTTTAGAATTTTTTTTAATGTGTTATGATATTTTTATATGACCGTAAATAGAAGCCACAAAGCTATCTAATTTTGATACAAACAATGTTGATTGCAATTTTAAAAAATCCGATGACGTCACAACAACAGAAAATATATCATCGTTCTTTTTATTTACCTTCTACAGGGTACCCAGATTTCGTAGGGACAACATGGGTAACTTTTTTATTTGAAGACATAGAGAGACAGTTAATGAAAAAATTTGAGGTGAGATTAGGTTACTAATAATACGCACACATGAAATTTGTGTTGTAGAATGTTAGTTTTACGCCCTTCAAACTTTTGATATACGTACAAAATACATTGTATTTTTCAAAATTATCCGTTATAAATTGAAGTAATAACATTGACACTTCTGACAGGTTCATGTAATGACAATCGTGTTGTTTTCACAGATAACGCGATAAACAAAGAGTAGTGATGTCTGCCCGTAATAAGGATAAGCTTAATTTTCAAAATTTTGACAAAATTTCCGTATCATGCGATACATGGTTGTATTCAGAAAAAAATCCCCTCTTAACGGAGCCACAAAAATTGCACGGTTCCAATTTAAAATTTTGAGGTTAGGTGAGATTACTAAGAATTTGCGCAAAAGAAATTTGTTTTATTAAGCGTCAATAAAAGCATTTAGATTACAATTTAAATTGCTTCAAACCGCATCTTAATATCTCACGTAAGAAAAAAGTTACAGCCAATAAAAGAAATTAGAAGATTTCAGTTTTTCTTCAATATTAAACAAATGACAAGTAAAATTTGAAAATGGGTTCTTAGTAAGCTTTTGAATCTACACCTTTTTGCTAATTATACCGTCTCTCTATGTCTTCAAATAAAAAAGTTACCCACGTTGTCCCTAGGAAATTGGGGCAGCCTGTATATAAAAAACCAAAAAATGCCAGTAATAGGCGCTCATGGTATATATTGTTAGAATCGCCCTACAAACGAGCCCAATGACAAAAGATCAAGCATTAGAAACGGACAACCTGATTTCGACCTTTTCGGTCTCGTCAGCGTTCCTTCATATGCAAGATCTAATTTCATCGCAGTTAGAATGGTATCTGTTGTACCGACGTGTGTTTTAACACCCGGCGCCGCTACTTCCAACCTTCACCACTGGATAGAATTAGGTTAGAATTAGTTCATTATCGGAGGTTGTTATTAAGAAGTGAATTGCGATAATTTTTGGTTTTGCAATGCAATATGCATTTTTCGACATTTTCAATAATGGTCACCTTGTATAATACTTTTCGTAATTATTTGTAATTCTATTGATGCTAGTGTTACTGACGTTTATGCTCGACTAGAAGCGTGTTTTAAGGTGTTTTAAATTTTTGCATTATTTTCTTATGTAACTTTTTACATGTTTAAGACAGTTTGAGTGAGAAAATAATTGCTGTACAAATTAAATATCGGCTGATTCATGTTGCTATTAAAAAAGAACGAAATAGCGGTTGTGCTTAAAATCTGTGCGTCAAAATTAATTCTAAAATATGATGAAAAATTCTAAGCTTTGGCTCTAGCTTTAACAGTTTTACAGCATTCTAAATGTAAGGCAATTAAAAATGTACATTATTATACGTTTATTAAATCTACAATGGATTATACTAAATTCTCGTAATTATAGGTTTTCAAATTATAACTATTTTTTTTTGCTGTATGTAAAGCAGATTTACGTATGTAGCTAATTTTGTATCAGTTTTAATTGGACATCACCTCGATAAGCTAAAGGAGATTGCCGATTACAAATGAAACAAAAAAATAACAAAAACAGCTCGCGTCTTGAACGTTGTTAACGAATTCGTGTAAAAATGACAAACGACGTCGAGCTGTTATTATTTGTTTTGCCTTATTTTTATTATTACTAGCCTCGAAGTGTATTTATTATTTTCTTTTACATCGTCGTTTGTCTATAAATAGAGATGCAAATGTAGCTGGGTGAACGGCATGATTAACTTTAAGATCGGGAGATATAATGAGAGCCACAGAGGAAACGATAATCTAACATGAGGATGAAAAAAAAATTGGCAAGCTTGTGGGAATATCGCATGCTGGTCTGTTATAATAATATTGTAATCAACGAAGTATATTTCGAGTGGCAAATATATAATGCATATATCCCGATAATAAATGAGGTGTACTATAGTTAAGATAAATATTTACAATAGTCCGCGTATTTGTAAATTGTTAGAGAATTAATAACAATTTATATGAACAGCTACTATCGCATGTATCCTATACTGAAAAGTAAAGCATTATGTACGAATGAAATTTACCAGCCATTTATACGTAAGTATAATCCCATTTTACTCTAAATAAATTAATACAAATTATAACGTTTGGCTATGTTACGTAAAATACCATAAATTTAATTGTAAAGCTTTATAAAAATGATGAGATCATTGCAATTCTAGCAGGTAGAAAACGACACTGTTAGTGTTTCAATAAATGTAGATATGCAAAAAAGGCTTTTACTAGCTTATCGCCTAAGTGGTCATTAATATTCTCACTTTAGAGTTAAGTAGTTAAATTGTACTTTTCTGTTTGAGGATTTAATTCACTAGTTATAGCGCTAAAATATATGGTCTTTCTATATATTTAGCTTTCTGTGCAGATTTTAACGACTATATTTTTCTCGCCTCGTTTCGTTTTACATATTTTGTTACACAATAGTCATGCGTTGCTTGGGAAAACTTGTTCCGTCATATCATCCATATATGAGCCACTAACTAGGCAGGGTAAAGGAACTGTTTTCATGCAACAAGAGCAGTTGTTGATAGGGTTAATTAGTCCAAAATAGTATGGTAGCTATAATGGCCGTCCATATTAGGAGCGCTTTCAGTTCAGTCGTCCGGAACAGAATAATAGAGGCACTGACAAAGAGACAGATACCAGTATAGTTGGTGAATATTATTAGGGAATATTTTAGAAGAGTCTAACCCAAGAGTCTAACACCAAGGAAACGACAGTTCTTTTTTCTAACCAGGTGTTTAGGTGTCATATTAAACGACAAATTAACCATTGAGCCACATATTAATATGTAATGTGGTGAGAAGAGTAGAAAGCAGTTTGGTTGCCCCAACAAAAATTATGCCTAATGTAGGGAGTGGAGAAGGGAGGAAACCGGCAGTAAAAGAAGAGAAGCATTGTATGGAGTGCTACAATCCCAAATGATTATATTATATGCTGGTATAACTAATTTGGCTCCAGTATCGTCCAAAATTTCAGCAAATTAAGAAACCTCTGTCTGCTAACACTATATCACCTGGTTGAATATTGTTGCAAAATTTGCTTAATTCGACTATTTGCTTGTTTGAAGTTCTTCCACCATAGGCTTTACTAATGCTACTTATAGTTCCGTGAGGTGTAATTCCAATTAGAAACTTAATTGTATGGTGATGCTTATATTTTGACCAACATTGTTGCTGTGTTAGATAATGTTCAGGCTTTTCGATGAATACTTCAAAGCAATCAATTATTGTTTTGCTGATCATTTTCTTCTTGCACCACCTGCAACCAATTGGTCCCTTTGGCCATGCGGTCTCTCATTCGAAAGCTTAAGGTTAAGATGAATGAGTCTTATTTCATTTTAAAAAGGATTTTTCCATTGGCTGCTAACCCCACTAGCTCTACGATCATCTCGTTAACGTTTAGATAATTTTAATAGTTAAACATTACAAACTCTAAATACGTTTAATGCACGTGATGAAACGTCAACAATAGATTGTATGCCAACACCGCCATATTTGATTTTATTTGACAGGTCATTGGATTCCCTAATAGAAAGAAGTAATAAGGTTAAGGTAGTGTTAAGAACGGTTATGTCATAATTACCTACGTGCGTTTAAAAAGTTATTGCATTGTATCGTGTAAATATATAATGCATAGAGACGACAATTGTTTGCTTTTCTCTAACAGGAACAATAACAAAAACCAGTTGGTGTCGTAGGTAGGCTAGGATGTGACCAGCATCAATGCGGTAAATACGTTGCGTTCTGAAGCGAACTCGAAAAAAATGACCAGAATTTATTACTTATTATTATTTATTTCACTATCCAATAGGACGGATAGTGAAATAATCGTAAGAGAGGTAAGGGGAAAGGAAAAAGAAAAGTAATTGAGCTGATGTACAAGGCAAACACAGAGATCAGAAAGATGGCAAGAGCCTGGTCGTCTTATCTGAAGTAATTCCTCGACGGTGATTTCCGAATGCATGAAGATAAAGGTTACGTATTCACCTCACCAAAGAAAAAGTGCTTTAATTTCGGTGTCATACAAATGATTATTTATTAGTGTGAGTAACTTAAGGAACAACTGCCTACATAATCTCCTACTCCGAGTTTGAGGAATAAGATTGAAGTTAGCTGGTGATAGGCAGATAGGTTTAACAGGTTAGGCAATGTCGATTTAGCTTTTTGGTTCTGTATGCGTGTTAAGTAGTCCATGTAGAAATATTCTAGAGCATCATTAATGTTAAGGTTAATGTAAAATAATTAATATATTGGTTAGGATTGCGCAGCCTAATAACATGTGACTGAATATATCTCAAGTATTTACTTATGTATTTTTTTTCAAACGATTGTCGCAAATAATTTCGTAGAAAAAATATTCAATTTTTCAACCCTCATCCAGATATCTCAGAAGGAATCAACTTTACTGACTTAATTTTTTGAATATAAACAGCACTCAATACTAGCAACAACTTGGCATGAGTTTTATTGACAATTTGCCAAAACCTTTAATGAGTTTCAAGATACGAGGGAGCGTTTTTATATTCGCGGAATGGGGGATAAGGGGTGGAAATAAAAAACCAAATTATTTTTCTTTTTCAATATATTCACCTGCAAGACGGATACATTTTTCACATCTTTCAATAAATTTATTTATACCCTCATAAAAAAATGATTTCTCTTTATCTGCAAAATACGCCGAAACTGCCTCCTTGACTTCATCATCGGCAGTAAATTTTTTACCCCGCAGCTCTTTTTTCATTTTCGGAATCAGGTAATAATCACTCGGGGCCAGGTCTGGGCTGTAGGGTAGGGATTCACAATTTCGAAGCCCACCTTATGCAGGGCAGCTAACGCAACGCGGCTCTTGTGGACGGGCGCGTTGTCGTGCAAAAGCAGCACACCTTTCGTCAATTTTCCCTTTTCTCTTTAATGGCTTCTTTTAGTCGCTCTAATATTGAAGCGTAATATTCTCCGGTTATAGAAACACCTTTATCTTTATAATCAATCAACAATATTCCTTCCGAGTCCCAAAATACCGTTGCCATGAGTTTCCCAGCTGATTGTGACACTTTAAATTTCTTGGGAGGTGCTGTGCCCTTTTTATGCCACTGCATGGAGTCTTATTTGGACTCAGGCTCATAATGATGAACCCAAGTTTCGTCTCCAGTAACAATTCGACTCAATACACCATCCTTGTCTTCATTACAGAGGTCCAAAAATGCACGCGAACACTCTACGCGCTGTTGTTTTTGCGGCGGCGCGAGCATTCTCGGCACCCATCTTGCGCTGACCTTAGACATGCCGAGATGATCGTGTAGGATTTTAAAAATTCTTGTATCGGATACTCCAACCATTTCTGCGAGTTGTTTCTTCTTTAGTCGAGCATCTTCGAGTACAATTTTTTCAACTTTTTGGATAAGTGCTGGCGTGGTCACCTCAATGCTCCTGCCCGGCCTCGGGTCGTCTTCAAGGGATTCCCTTCCTTGTTTAAATAAACTATGCCACTTGTACACCATGCTTTTTCCTGGACAAGAGTCGCCGTAAACCAATGACATCTCATTGATTATGGTCGCGACTGATTTTCCTTGCCTGGTAAGGAACTTTATAACGGCACGATATTCGATTTTTTCCATATTTCACTTTTCACTCCTGATTATGTTACTTGGTTGACGATAGCTCAAAGACTAACTGTCTAATAACAATGAAACTTCGTATTTATACTAATTATGAGTCGCGGCACAGGCCACGCCCCCAATGCGCCTAATCACCCCGTTACAACCCGCTCATTCCGCGAATATAAAAACGCTCCCTCGTAGATCAGAAATGTTGAGAAGACGAAATTGAAAGAGTTAGATAAAAAACATTGGAAAATTACTGCGCAAGTTTAAAATTCAATTGCAAGTGCTTTAGTACGTCCATTGAACCACAAGCTATGTAATTCAGAAGACGTTTTATTCAAAATTTTTGGAAATACAATTACGTAGACAATAAAAAAAATACTAAAATCGGGACTGTTTAAGTTTTACATAAGTATTTTAACAGGGAAGGGGGTAACATGAAATGAGTATTTTATTAATTTATTTTGGTATTTTGTATAAGCTTCGATTAAATATCGATTTAAATTTAATTTTCTTTAGTTAATCATATCTATATGAGTAATTTGTCAATCAATTAAAAAAAATATAAATATTATTATTAAGAGTATCTACATCCATTTCTACTATTCTTTCAATATCCATTAGAATTACTTTTGCTACAAACAGAGAAGATACTTCCTAGTAAAATCTTCCTACAAACCAATCTAAGGAAAGCGAGGGCTCGTTACGCCACTGTTATACAACAACCGGTCGCAGAAACTTTTCTATAACTTAACAACCTCTATACTGCGGTCCGCCGGAGTTGAAATGCCGAGTGAATGGAATGAAGATTCACAATTATTTATCTCGCTTGATGCGCTAATAGTGTAGAAGAGAAGGCATGACCTAAATATCTTCTGTTCTTTACCGAGAGAGAGAGAAAGAATGCAAACAGCATCAGGCTAATTGATTAATGTTCGACCAGGAAGCAACACAGTGAAAATCGTAAGTGTAATGAACCCTTCAAAATATTGTTGCAATATATAGATGTGCATGTTCATTTCGCATATGTAATTATCTAATGCTGATGATGAAAATTTTCGAACGATTAACCAATTAAATACACTTTTTATGGTACAATTTACTTCTACAAGAATTGAAAATGTTATAAAGAAGCATAAATATCTGACTATCACCGTATTTGGAATACGTATAAAATATAAATAAAATACAAATTGTATAATGTACGGTAAGTTTGAAATGATATAAAAATGAAAGTAACTGATAGAAATACTGCATACAGTAGATTTCAATTCTGTAATAATTCATTCATTAGACGACTCAACTGAACTGTAGGTGCATGAGCTTAATATGTATCTGTGAGTACAGATATCATTTGCAATCATGATGTGCTCAGGCTGTTAGGATCCTCTTATTGAGGGTAAGCTCGGGTTTTTGCTGAAACCACAGAAAAGCTTTAGTCCAATAAATCATAACTTTGGGCTTCTCTTTGCAAGATCATCAACATTCTGGTTACCTTCATATTACTATGGTTTAATATCCATGTCAGTGAAACTGTGTTACTGTGGATCACAGTTTTGAAGGTTAGCATACAGTCCCAAGTTAAGTTCTACCCAAAAATACAAGCCGCTAGGGCCATTAGTGCTACTTTGCTGTCTGAAAACATATGTGTGTATGCTTACACCTTACCAAGGAGTGCCATACATTTCTGTCTGATGAATTGCCGTAATTATGCCTAAAATCGCTTGCAGTATAGAGGTGCATACATACACGTATGTATATACCTAGCTTCAATGGTTGGGGGGTCTTCGATTAAACTCAAACCCTGATGAAGTTTACTTATTGTAGAATTCGAATATGGCACAGTAAATCTCATGATTTAAAAGTTGTATTTCGTACTAATCTAATAGCGTTTTTAATAGCGTCATTTCTATCTTTACTTTAAGATGTAAGATAATCCGATTTAGTAAAGCATGCATTGCTGCATCAGAGAGGTTCGAATGGTGCTTGTGATGACTAAGCAAGAAAGCTCCTGAATTTTGATATAAATCTTTTCGTCGTTGTGTTTGTTGTTATCATACTAGTGACACTTATATGACTACGGATTCGATTATAGCCAACTATATAGTGCTCTGGTGGCCTTTTCGGAAGTCAGTTGCAGCTGAATGTTCCAGGTGTTTCTGATCTAAGAGACGAAGCAAACAAAATTTGCAAGTCAAAATATTTTGTTATTCAAAGCACTCTACTCTTAATTGGATATATTTATTACAACGAATCTGCTACACCTCTACAACCTTCAAAAAAAATTATCTTGCTCTGCAAACCAGGCTTCCACACCTTCTATCACCCCTTCATTAGAAGAAAATTTACGATATGATAATCGGATGGAGCCAAATCTGTCGAATACCTCCTGATTCGACAGGTTTGGCTGTGTAACTCTAAATCACGAATTGTTTGCATGGCAACATACGATTTGCTGCAGTGGTTAGTAATGTCAAATAATAATTTCCAGTTATTGTTTCACCCTTACCCAGATAATCAATCATAATTATTCTATGGCAATCCCAAAAAATTGAAACAAGAACTTTTCCATCAGATTTGAACACGAAACTTTTTAGGCCTTGGAGAACCAGAGTGTCCCCGTTCTATCAACTGTTGTTTTGTTTGTGGGTCGTAGAAATGTACCCAAGTTTCATCCATAGTAACAATACGGCTTAAGCAGTCTGCATCATTTTCAAACGGAGCACAGATCGAAAGTGATGCTGTCACCCTTGCACGCTTTTGGTCAACATTTAGACATTTGGAGATCCATTTTGCAGAAATTTTTCTCATGTCTAAATCGACGTGCACTAAATGGTGGGCCTTGGATATTCGTTTTGACCCTGACAAAAGCCTGTCATGAACTGTATCAACATTTTCGGGAACGGACACAGAAACTGGCCTTCCCAATCGGTTTTCATCTTCAATAGAAGATTTACACACAATAAGATTTTTGAAGCTTGCAATCTAATTTTTCACGGTCGCATACGAAGGATATTGATCGCCAAGGATAGTAAGCATATCTTCGTAAATCTGCTTACCTCTTATCTCCTTTAAATACACGTACTCAATAATGGCTTGATGCACCAATTTTTCAATTTTCACAATTTCGGTCGACATCCTTTTTTTCAAATTTTATTCTGCAATTTTGGTTGCCTTTTTGATTAGAAACTTTACACTAATACTGCAAATATGTTATTTATCGTTGCTATAGTATCGCAATATTTTATTTATCTACGGAACCGGTGTAGGCTAACTAGATACCAATACATCCTCGTAAATGAACTGTATAGCCTTCTACCTCAAAGCCAAGGTAATCGAGGATTTTCTTTGTAACTAGTAGACACAGCAAAGATGAAAGTATTGTTAAAGTCTTGTTTTTAAACATGAGCCAGTATAAAGTTTAATGCTTGGATGCAAGTTTTCTATTGCAGATTCAATGATTTAAACGAGTCAAAAATAACTTAGTTGCCCCTAAATATCTCTTAAATCTTACTTACTGGACTGTAAGGACCAATAATAATAGGAAACAAAACTTTTTGCCCTTTTTTTTTTTCATAAACCATTACCTCGTGAACCCGGTTACCAGCTATCTGTTTTTCCCTACATCTTAGTTACAGATTTCATTTCTTTTAAAACATTTGATGCATTACTAGCTTTCTTATTTTCTAGAACAGTTGCGATTATCCTTGTTGAAATATTGTACGTAGTAGCGACTTTAGTCAGATTCATATCATCTTCATATTTAACCACAATGTCAGTTTCACTTCCATTGTAATTGTTTGAATTGCCATTTCGGCTCGTTGACATCCTTTCCAAACTACATAATATTATTTTTAACCAGAATAGAACCTATGATTAGCATTTAAAGTACATAGAAAACGCAACAAAGGATAATACACACATACGAGAACATTATATGATGATTGAAATATCCACTTGTTTCATTATTCATTTTATAGATATGCGACGAATACAGAGATTGATGACTTCCGATACTGTCGAGTACCGCGGTACTATTGTAATTTCATCCAGTCTCCAAAGAAGTAGGCAGTTGATAATGTGGATATCTGATACGTCATGTATTAGCAACAATAACTGTCTAATATCTTATGGGCATGCTGTTTATGCTCTCGCTAACTTAATGGGATAGAAACCTAGTAATTCTGTAGGCAATGGTAGATATATGATTTCATTTTTGTCACTAGTTTCAATGGTAATAATAGCTTGGTGTGGTCGTGCTTTATTATCAGAAAATAGTAAAAATCATAAAATGAGACAAAAGTAGAACAACGAACCGTGTCTTATTTATAGTGCTCCGTTTAATATGAATACATGGTATAATTTCACAATAGCGTAATGTTAATGTGGCGGAAGTTTTTTTTTTTTTACTTATAAAGAAGGCCAGTACGGCAGTGTTACCAAATAGGTCTTGTTCAAGAATGTTGCGAAGCAAAACCTTTTGTTTTTTAGGTCTAAACGCCGTACTTCCAGCAAAACCAGATTAATTACCTGGTTTGAGTTCACGATCTTCTAGGATTAGTTGCTGTCTTTCAGTAATAAATTTCCGGAATTTTAGACTGACAGACAGAGATTACGTGTTCAGATTCTTCGTGTGGTTTATTCATTTTTACTAATGGGATAATAAAATAATTCCTTCCTGTGTAATTGTGTAATTCTTTGTTTAGTGTTGATATGCAAGAACATTACCTCAAATGAAATCAAGTCTAAATAGCAGAAAATTACCTTCTTAAGTTGATGATGATGTCATCAAGATTTTGTAGGTCAAGAAAAAAAATTTGGATCGTGCCTGCATGGAAGAAGATTATTAGAGAGAAGCCCATAAGTTGGGGTTATAAGTTTTGGGTCAATGAAACTTGTTTGAAACACATAATCTGATCTTTCCATCAATTTTTCTAGGAAAATATAAGACAGTCATGGTGTTTCCATCGTTGCATACGCAGCTTAACATCAACGAATCTCAAAAATGTTTACCTCGATTATTTTTTACGTCTTTGTCAGGGATAAATAAAAGAATTAATTTTTCGAAAGATGTAGAATTATTCACGAAAAAAGATAGGGCAATATACATTAGTTAATAATGAAGCAGTGTTTTAATGATTGATTCACACACTTACTACGTGCTTCTTGTGAATAAAGCAAAAAGGCATAAGCTTCCACAGAAATACAATGAAACAATGGAGGACGTTGAATAAGGCGATCCGCTGGTGAGCCACTGTATAGATATCGCTGTTCAGAATACACGGTAATTATAGGAGCAGACTGGACCAACTGAGGTTCAGACTAGCTGTCGTTACATATACAATTTTCTAAAGTTAATCATCTTGTGATATACCAAGACAACCAAACTAAGGCCCGTTCACAAAATAAAGTAGCCAAAGATTAACTGCAATATCTAATATTTTATAAGATAATTTATTTGAAATACAATACAACAAATGAAATTATTTGGATTTAGCGAAATCTCGAATCTTTTTCTGAGTACCTGCCATTAGAGTCTGAATCGACAATTGCAAAACTTTTCGAGCAGCTGCGTTTCAAAATCTTCTGAAATCGTCGTCTTTGGCAACTACAATCTTCTTACGCAGTCTTGATTAATATCTTCGCAATACATTTCAATAGGCCGAAAGCTCCGGACAATTTAGAGAATTTGTGTTTTGCTTCGAAATTGAAAGTTTTGTGAGAATAATGAGCTGGTACTAAGTTGGCCCAAAACATTAGTGATTCTGTATGCTTGCGATAGAGTGGTACTTGGCGTTGTATAATATGCTGCTGTCGGTAGCCCTCCCTATTGACTGTAGCAGTTCTAAAGAAAGTGGAACTTTTTATGGCACATGAACAGATAGCTTGCTTACCAGGATATTTTCGCCAATTTTTTCTATTACCATGATTTTAACCCTACTTAAAACATCCTCGCCAAGAAATTGAGGCCACGGCATGACCAGCATGTCCTTTCTGATGGACGTTTCATCTTCTATCAAGATGCATCTTACGCGATTGTTAACCAAAAAACTCTTCAATAAAACAGTACAAAACTTCGGCCTTTATAATTGTGTCGAGCTCCTCTTCAGCTTTTTTGCTTTTTGCACGTTTGTTGTTTCTTCATTTGGCGTTTACGATATTTCTTACGATATTTTTCACGTTCAGACAGATCGATTTTTTCGAAACGCAACAACAATCTTCACGCCAAAGTTTGGGCCTATATAGCTTCTTCTTCATCATTGTTCTGGCAGATCACCCAAGGTATTCTCCAAATTTCTTAATCACTTTTGGGGCCAGATCTTTTGATACAAAAGAAATAAACGATGTATGATGTACATGTTAGGATGTAACATTTGAACGTAGCTATTTTATTTCGTGAATAAGCCTTAAGTGCGTTGCATGTCAATGAGAAGACCAATTTCAGTTGCGAACAGTGTAATACTGGATTACAAACTATGACCCTTTCTTTGAAAAATTAAAACTTTGTTTAAATTGATTGACAACGGATAATAATTTTAGGATTATATGGGTCAAAGCAAACCAAAGGCAGAAAATTGATGTAATACATAATTTTCTAAGTATTAGAAGTTACAATTTAAAATAAGAAGAATAAAAAGAAGTTTTAGAAAGAAGTTATGCACAGTTTGTAATTAAAAAGAGAAGAAATTGAGAGTAACTGTTTAGACCAAGTACGGAAAACCTTCAGAGAATCTATAATAGATAGAAGCAAGAGAAGAAATTATATGCATTACAGCAAAATGTGATGAAGATTAGAAACTATATAAATACAAAAAGGAAAAGATAAAATATATAGTTTGTAATCATTGTTGGAAAACATTTATAGGAGACTTAGAAGAGGGAGGGGAGGAGGAAGGCAGAAGTCTAAGAAAAGAAATAGGGACAGCTTTAGGAAGTTTGGAAGAAGCATATAAGCACAAGAATAAAGAAGATACAATATAGAATCAACTAGTCAATCAAGTCAACTGTAAGCAGTAGGCAATGATATAAAACTGAAATTATTAAAGAGAATGAGCGTCCATTTCTTTAAAAGATGGTAAATAAAGTTTGGCAAAGTTCAGCCACCGCTTAAAAATAATGGAACAAGCCTAAGCAAGCATTTTCAGTAGATCTGGGCTCTTTAAAACTAAGTTTACATTAATTAATCTACTAGCTTAATGTTAAAGTTACTTTTGATCATAGACCATGTACCGATGATCATAACCATAATCACAGTATTATTTGACCACGATGGTACATACTAGAGGGCAAGCAAAAAGCGATAATTCTACTACACTGCTTTCAACGTAATGGCTACTAGCCGCACATAATAAGGGTGTGCTACTTAATTTGTGTAATTAGTAAAATATATGAAGCAATACTAAATAGAAAAGCATAAGCGCATGTCAAAAATGCTTCGATGCTCGTAGCTACTACCAATGACAAGGTACCAACTGCGAGGATCGAGGCACCTCATTGAAAAGAGTTCATAAAGGGATCTATAGACGACATAACTCAATTAATTAAATAAGTCAGTAGTATTCTCAGTTATCAGTTATGAGTTCGTGTCTAGGAGCCTTCAGATATCATTTTCCTCCATGATGACGGTTTGAAAAGGTTCATCCGCATTGTATCTAGTCTACGTTTCACTGCAACTGCGTACGCTAAATTGGAGTTTATAAATGTTGTTGTGGCATTCTAAAGTGACTGCCTTCCAGTGGGAAAATTGCTGTTCTGTTAAATCTACTTTTGTTTCCAATTTTTCCTTTACCTACTTCTTTAATATATTTGGTGTTTCGTTTTTGGTATTGACAAGGTCGTAAAGTTTACCATTGCTTTAACTATGTCTTGTAATATTTTGAGTAATATTTGAAAGTTAATTGTATCGTCCAGTTTTTTCTTGAAATAAATAAACTAGAATTGCAACTACAGACGCTAGAGGATTGTTTTGGTTTATCTAGTATTTCTGAGTACATACTTAAAAGAATTGGACTATCGGTCAGAAAACATGCTGAGACTATATTCTGAACTGAATAGTCTATAAAATTTGGTGATTTGTTAGGATCTAATGGCCAATACTTTCGTTCGTTTTCTATCGTCTCTTAAATATTGTCACGCTTACGTTACCTACATAAAAATTGTAGGAGTGGAGGGGATAATTACATAAATGTATAATTTACCTAATCATACCAGTTCTGCAAGCAAATCTCTACAGTTTCAAATGGAATTCTCCTTATATATACACAGATACGTGACTCTCCAAAAGACGAAAAGAGAACAGAGGTTACAACCTACGAAGATCTATTCATGTATTCCTCGTTAAGTTACTCGAAATCGATACCGTGTACAACACTTCTTGATTACATTACACATAAGTACGGCTGGAAATTACAATAGATTTGACTTCTCGGAACACACAGGCGCGCATGTTTGATCAGTTTAGAAAAAAAAAACAGGAGGAGATGGGAGACGAAACGAAAGAGGATGAGGATCGCGTTACGGAGAATGATGAACCCCGATGGCATCCCGTTTCTCTTCGTCTCTACCACGACTGATTGATTACTCGTACGCATCTTGTATACTTCGACGAAATCACTGTTATTAAAGAAATAATGGGTTCGTTCTTACGAAACCGGAATGACCGCCGGCCGTTGTTGATCGCCTTATTGCTGTATGCCAGTGTCGATCTTCACATCTAGCTGGAGCAGTGAAATGTGGTAAAACGACGTCGTGTTATAGTTAGCATAATGAAAAAAATGAACGAAATTATAGTTAATGATTAATGATAATATCACGAGTTGATCTTGACGTGTCGTTGGGACGGCAAAAATAAATAATATGCGAACGAAGGTAATGAAAATTGAAAATATCGCGTTTGCAAGCAAGTTCATTAAAGAGCTGATAATTTATATCAGTTTATAGACAGTTAAGGAGATGATTAAATGTGATGTACATTGAGTAAACATTATATTTTATTAACATAAAATGCATTAAACACATTTTACCGCAATATTGTCAGTATAAAATTGCTACAACAGTGTGCATATACAGTGCGGTTCTAAAGTATCCTCCTCCCTTTCTAACTTATGATCGCTTTAATAGAGAGGTTCTAATATGAAATATTATTTACTACATTCTTGAAGCAAAAAAGTAACACCTCATTTTAAACGGTTCACTGAGTATGGTATCAGGCTAAAATTTATCCACAAATTTTATTTGATTATACATTTTGTGTTTGCAGTTATCTGCTCAACATACATTTAAAAGTCTTAGATAGCTATAAATTGTAAAACGTGCGTCTTTTATTAAACCTATACTGCCTTATGAAAGTCAGAAAATAGAATTTTATTGATATAAGCGCCTTAATCAGCAATCATCATCATCGAAATTTCGTATATTTCTAAATGTTCGAGTACTTTTATGAATAATAGTCCACTTATCCATTACACTCGAGTGGATGGGTAGTCCTAAGGTCCCGGGAGGAGCACCAGTCAGTATATTATCGTGGAACCTAGAAATTCAAAACTGGTAATACTGAATTTCCACATCCGTTGGCAATCGCCGACTTGGTAACTGGTTGTTCCCTTTCAGCAGAAACTGCCTATTCCATTTGTTTTGCACCCTTTTGTGTAACAATTTGAGGAGTTTGGACGGCAATTGTTAATCCAGTTTTGTCTAAGTTATAAATTTCTGCAGCCGTAAACGGATACCGAGATAAAGCTCTCTCATAATTTTCTTGAAACTCAGTGGCTTTGGTTATATCTTTACAATTAATCAATCGCAGCCATGTTACATTGGTTCTAATTACTTGGATACTCACATGGAAGGGGTGAGAGTCCATACCAGAGAGCTTGGACATCTTAGGCAGGGCTCTCACCACTTCTAAGTCAACCGGGCGATGAAATGGTTAGAAAATATAGCTTCGAAAAGAACTTTCTTGCGAAGCTAAGTAATAAGAGAGAAAGGATAGGAGAATTATCCGCCTACTCCCTAAAAGAAAACACTTTTAGGTGGTAGTATGTGGACGGTTCTAAAACTGACAAACGAACGGGTGCAAGGGTATTTGAGCCAGGAACCAGATACTCCGAGCCAATGGGAATGTACCCCAGCGTCTTTCAAGCGGAAATCAACGCGATTGGAAGGTGTGCTTAATTGAACCTGGACATAAACTATCAAAGCATAACTATGATCCAATCCTTATATTTGTGGAAAAAAAAAAAGCCATTACAAGTTGGTGAGTCTAATTACATTCCCACCCCACCACACGTATAGATTAGAACCGTTAGACGTTGCAGTTATGAGTCCATTTAAAGAAAAATTAGCTGTTGTTCTAAACGATTGGCTAACAACCCATCCTGGAAAAGCTTTAGCAATACTGCTTACAGCGTCGTATCTTCTATTAGGAACATAACATCGTTCTCAGCGCGATATAGCAGTTGATTCTTGAACTAATGGCTTCGACGTCATTTTTTGCTCTTCACCCGGCTGTCTGGCTCTTGGTCTATCAACAATATCACCTGTCTCTTTAAAACGTTTAAATGTACGATACACAAAGCGTTCACTGATTTTAAAATGTTTTAGGAGTGAGTGAAACTGCGAAGCACTATGCTCTGCCTTCATCAAACCGACGACAGTAACGCGCACGTGATAATCGGACCACTCCATTGTTTTTGAGGTTAGTAAGCAACCATGTTTGTTACTGTACTGCTGAACGCAAGTATACCACTCACTTTTACAATGTGACCACTTTGTTCTACTCTAAATTCCCTAAATGAAACGACACTGACAGTATTTATGGCTAGCCTTGCAGTTAAATATTTAGAATACAATTTAATCAAAACCGAAGATTCTTCCAAATTCTTTTTGCCAAATAAAGCTGAAACTACCGAAACCAACAGTATTGCGGAGCAGGAGGGTTGGTGAATATCATTCGGAACACTTTCACCTATTTTGAAACCAATTTTGGATCCTGTCATTGATCCTTATACACATATGCATATTTATACATGTATAAGTATTACGTGATATATTTTTAACGATAATTCTTTCCTCGTTTTTTTTTTCTTAGATAAAATTTCCATTTCTATTTATTATTATATATGTGTAAATTAAGAATTAACACATTTAAGCACACAATGTGATATAACATTTGTTATAACATTGTTATGTGAGTGATTCCTTCTCCTTTTAAAATTATAACACTCCAGTTACGTCTCAGAACACTATACACGATAATGATTAGTTTAACCTTCTAAAACTAAACCAACAGCCTCTTCTTGTTCTCAATATCTTTAATGAGTTTAACAGAACGATTTATTTCTGGTGTATAATAGTTTATAGCGTGGCATTTGATCTAGTTACAAAAGAGATCATCGTATGTATGTATGTATATCGTTGGCAGCTCGACACTGTTACCGGCATTCTTGCATAATTATTAGATCCTACAATCTTAAGAGTTATGTATTTGGTGTATATTAAAGTATATGTTTAGTAAAATGCCAAATTTGATAAATTAGCCATTAATAGCGATTTCATAACAGAAATTTATGTAAGCAGGGAGATGTAGAAAAAATATTAAAACATTAATGTGAAACTAATATGGAACGAATTCATAATCTCTAAAAACCTGGTAGTTATAAATAGGGGAAATAAGTCCACCTTTGTAACACAGAGAAGGAAACAGGTAATTGACTTAACTCTAAGTTCCCTGTATGCAAGTACACAGGTTACCTGTTGGCAGAAGTACAGTCAGGAGCTGGGACACAATATCAAACAAGTCAAACCAGAAATTCCAAAATCCATATGATATTGAGCTAGTTTCAGAACAGCTTCAAGAAGCTATAATAAACTCGTATCATGCCAGCTGTCCTCAACTGAAAAGAAACAATTCCAGAGCCATAAGCTGGTGGAATAAGAACTCTCACAGTTTAGGCAGAAAACCCGCAAACTTTTTAACAAAGCGAAAAAGATAGATGAGTGGGAGAACTACAGGAAAACACTCACTGAATACAATCAAGCTTTAAAAGCAGCTAAGCAGAAATCATGGAGGAAGTTCTGTGAAGATGTAGAAACTATATCGGAAGGAGCAAGGCACCATAAACTTCTGGAAAAAGATCCGATTACCCCTCTAGGGACCATAAAGAAACCCAAGGGAGATTTTACAAACACCGGAAAAGAAACCCTTGAGGTACTATTTCGGAAACACTTCCCAGGCTCGGAAGAAGTTAGCACTGGCAATATAGTTGATCAGCAAAATCAAAATATCAACAATTTCAGGGTAGAACATTGACACTGGTGGCATTCCTGGATATATCGTGGAAGGATGATTTGACAACAATCCTTTAAGCTCAAGAAGAAGACATAGCACAGCTACTATGTAAACTATAAGCTTAGCTCTAGGATACACCAAAGTTTGCAAGTGGATCAAGGCCCAAACCTGCGACCCTAGGTGTTGGGCTAAAGGGACCTATAACCCTATTCAGAGGGTGGAAAAAGTTCTGGAAAATACATTAGGGAAACCTCTAGAACTGTCGGATCTTGTAATCAACAAACTACCAGTCTTCACGTAACTTTAAAACTCGATGCAGGCCACTATCAACTCAGAGGAGATTGCAGATGACTTTCTGGATATAGGGAAAATTTGACAACACTTCCTTTAACTCAATTCAGAACTTATGCAAAATGCTCTGAAAACAACGGAAGGATGGTGCAGGTGTTTGTGCGCAGGGAAGCCTACGGGAGGAGGGGAGGTTCTGTCGCTCCTACTGTGGCATCTTGTCATCGACAAACTGCTTATAACTTTAAACGATGCACTATACCATTTGACTTAGCAAACTCATTAGAAAAAGTTGGATGGCCTAAAACTGCCAACGAAGGATTATAATGAAAACCTAAGAGTTAATCCTGCGAATTTCAGTCAAAAGAAGAAAGCTAAATTCCTTAAACCGCCAACGATTTATAATGAAACTGAAACTCCAAGTTAACATGGAATAAACATCTTGAACAGATGACAGAAAACTGCAAACGAGCACTAATGACCACCCAGAACAATTGGGAAAACATGGGGATTAAAGCCACGTATAATGTACTGGCTGTACACTGCAGTTGTAAGATCTATGTTAACCTACTGCTGTCTGATATGGTGGACTAAAACTACACAAAAGCAAGCAAGTACAAAACTCGCAAAGATACAGAGGTTGGCCTGCCTGTGTATCACTGGGGCGACAAAAAGCACGTCAACAGCTGTTATGGAAACCATGCTAAACTTACCCCCCTTGTATATTTACATAAGGGGGAAACAAGAATGGGGGCATATAGACTGAAATATGGTGGAAACTGGAGAAACCAGAACACTTCAGGACACACCAGCATAACGACTGAAATCACAAACCCCATCTTTGAGATGGGTAGTGATGCAATGATTCCCAAACTCTCCTTCGACAAACCCTTCAAGTTGTCCTAGACTGTGATAAGTGGAGAGGAAAATAGAAACCAGGGGACCAAACCCAAATCTGGTATGGTACGCAACAGATGGGTCAAAAGAATATGAACTAGGGCAATATACCACCGTATACCAAACGGTTCTGACACATGTGGTCAACATTAAAGAGACAACCAAGGGGTCAGATCAATATCCTCGGATAGCCAAGCGCCCCTAAAGACACTAGCAGCTTATCAGATAACCTCGGATTGCCTGGAAAACCTAAAAACACTAGCCAAACACAACAAGGTAACCTTGGTGTGGGTGCCGGGGTATAAGGGTGTACCAGGTAATGAAATAGCAAACAAGTTAGCAAGAAAAGGTTCTGAAACAATATTCACCGGACCTGAACCGGGTCTGGCGATAACCAAGACTGCGATAGGCGATGCAGTGGCTGAGTGGATGATAAAAACACATCAGGCATACTGGAAGAGCGTTGAAGGACAGATTTATAGCAAACGAATGATGAGGCAGCCATCACGGCAGTTGGTAGCAGATGTGCTGGCTCTCAGGCGGTTACAGCTTAGAACAGTCATGAGCCTGGTAACGGGACACGGCTGTCTAAGGAAATATCTACATAAAATTAGCATCTTTAAGGACGAGCCTATATATAGACTATGCAATGAGAAGGAGGAGACAGCCTACCATGTTATATTGGAATGCGTTGCGTTGGAACGACGGAGACTGACACTGCAATTAATCTACTGACAGGTCTACCAGAAAAAGACCTGAAGAATAAAACCTGGCCGGTACCCAGTGTCCAAATCAAATCAAATCATATCAAATATGGAACGATTAAGATTATGTATTTTTTTATGTTCGAATACCACCCTTATGACATTTTTGTGAACGAACTTTCCATCATGAGAATGTAAATCTTCCTACGACCAATGCAATACGAGTAAATTCCAATTTATATATTTATAATATAATAATTTTCTTGAACCTTATGTTCCATAAAGCTAGAATGTACAGAAAACGCTAAAACAGCATGAAGTCGAAAAGAAGAATTATCACTGCTTTTGAACAGAACGCAATAAACATTCTAAAAAAATGCTAACAAAATATAAAAAAAAGAATTTTGATGTTAAGCAACCAATTGATTTTTTTTTCTGGACCACTTGGTATAGATTGAGCCTTTCGGATAAATTCCATATATCAATCATTCCTACAAATAGAATTAATTGTACTGCTAATTTACTGTGTTCTCTAACGAAAAAGCTAAACAATTTAATTATACTTTGACGTTTAACGTATTTCTAAGAATTTCAATAATAATCTTCTCGCCAATTTCGACAATTTAATTCAAATAATTGCCCGTCCATCATCCATCATTTTCAGACATTTAATTTACATATAACAGTGTCCCAATGGTAGAGTACAAAAGCTACGATACTTCGTTTAAGTTAAAACGCGAATGGAACAGTTTAATACGAAATTTTTTATTGTTCGTCTAACTTTCCCGCTACCTCACGGGTCAAAATGTCACGAACTAAAGATGATAAATTATTTGTTGTATTATATTGAAATTGCGAAAAAGGTGTCCGTAAAATGATTTATCATCAAAGAATCTACCATAGGAAAAGCCGATCGAATATAGAAAGAAGTAGCGCTTACTAAATGTACGATTAATAAAGTTTCTTGTACGAAACAAACAATATTCAATAAGAAAATGTAGATGATAACTTTACCTTTTAGCTAGTTCCACCTTTTCAAAATCATATCTATTCATTTGAATCACGAATATTGAACTATTTTTTCTCCATAATTTCTCAAAAAATGCAGTCTTTGATAATTGAATTAGAACTACTTTTCTCTTATTTTTTTTTAAGAAACGTGATAAGATAAATAAGTAGTTTAAAAAGTTTATTTATTACATCGTAACATAAGTTTAAATTAATTTAAAATCTTCCCCTGTCCTGCAATAAAGTGCATGAAACAAGAACGGGAAATGAAATTTTCAAAATCAGCTTTAAAAATTGTAATTGCCAGTATAACATTCGGTGTTCTTTCATTCGTCTTCATTTGTTTTAATTAATCCCATAAATGATGTATTGGTCTGCGCGTTGGCCACTCACGAACTCAAAAACCACCAATTCCAATGACAACGATGCAAGATATCACGAAGCGTGTTAAAATAACTTCAATATACCCGTCTCTCACGAGCAGACTTTAGTCGTGATTCCATAGGAATTGTATCAGATCACGCATAAGCCGTGGTAGTCACTGTTCTTCAAGGTGGTACTCTGCCAACTGTTTTCAAGGTTCTTCAGGACACTCTCCTTCTTCGGTTGCCGCTATATCTTGATGTCATAATGGAAGAGGACTAGCTTCTCTTCACTACCTCAACACCCAATTAATACATTCCTATACGCCCTTAACGTATGTACATACATGTCACGGAATTGTACTTGAGTAATACTTAGTAAGTCGGTAGCTTCTTAATGACAATACAAGATGCCATTATAAATACTCTTGTAGTTATTCTTTTCTAACCCTCTGAAGGTTTCATATTCAGGTGTTGCGAATCAGATTTCCAACGATGTCCATTTCAGATTAAAAAAACTGTTAGGAAAGATTTGCTCGGAAATTATTTCATCGTTATTGTTTATTTTGTTATTGTTTGAGGATAAATAATTGTAAAAATGCTTACAAGAGAAGAAAAAGTTTATATAACTAGATTGTGATTACTAACAGGCTTCCTAATAAATCAGTAACATGTATTTTAAATAAATTTAAAGAAGTGAGTAATGTTTCTACAAATTAGGCGAATATAATCTTAATTAAGGAATTCTAACTGCTAAACACATCAAAAAGTACGTAGTAGGTATTGTTTGAGGCATTGGATATTTCACTCTAGCATTCAGACAAAAAGATAGATGACCACCTATTGTTTTACGTTTCTTTCAAGATTGACTTCATTTGCAACTAACTATAGAAAAATGTCAACAGAGTATAAAAGACAGGCAACAATCAAAGTTGTCAGTAAATGGTGCCTTCAAAAATATGGAATCTCTAGAAAAATCACTTGAAAGGAAGTTTATAAAATAAAGATTTCTCTATGACGGCATCAAATGCTCAAAAGCTTGCCTACGATTTTGCTGAAAGTCTACAAATTAATTATAAGTTCAATGTAGAACAACAAAAACAGCTCAACTTGTACTTTTGAAAAGCTAAGAGTGTGTCGCTAGCATGAAGTGATCACATGAATTGTAGTTTTCTTTTTTAATGTGTGGTGGGTGCTTTGTTGCAGTGTCTCCATAAATGTATCGCTTGTCTGGCTATCATGCAACTCTCGCGGTGTAGTTTTGGTGTGCGTAAGTTGTGTTCAAAATGGCTTTGTGACAGCATCATATCGCCTTTTATGATGCCGCGTTGTTAATCACTTTGCTCCCAACAGCGAATGGCAAGTCGATCCGGGATTAAACTCTCTGAAAAAATGTCACCGTCCATCGATCCGTTTAAGTTGGTAATTATTTTACAAGCTACTCTACAAGAGGGTTAGGCTTCGATAAGTCTAGGTCCATCTACACACCTCAATAACGATTAATCATACACAGACTCGTGAGAAGCATGAAATGGAGTGCCAGTGTCGCATTGCCACAAGCAATGTGACTTTGTGAACCCACTGCAAACCACTACAAAAGAAACAAACTCCATAATATCGAGGAAACAGTTCCCCAGCTAAATTATCTTCCTGACCATAGTTTACCTAAACAATGAGTAAAAAACTTTGTTACAATGATATAAGCAGGAAAGAGTGACACTATCTCGTTGTACATATATGCTCTATAATTAGATCAATTTATATACGTGTAAATAGAATCCTAAGCGGCCTACATAATAGGAAGAAAGTTGCCTCAGTTTTCCTCGATACTAACAAAGCTTTTGATTGCATAGTATCCTAATAACAACGCTAAAGATGCTGGGTATTCGTGGTTCAGCACGAAATATTATAAAATCGTATCTGTCTCGCAGAATACAAAGATTAGCAACTGTCGATAACGATGTCGGCAACAGGATTGTATCCGACTGGATTGAACTTAATGGGAGTGTGCTACAGGGGTTCATTCTGAGACCAATTCTCTGCGCTTTGTATACAAACGCGCTACCGTTATGTATTAACAGGATATTGACAATGTAAATAGACGATTCGTCGATTGTAATACCTCCGGAATCATATGAATTACTCAAGGATGAGATTTCGACTACTTTGATGATATTATGTGCTTCCATCTCAAAAAAGAACTTCTAAAAGAAGTTGGTTACAGAGACCTAGTATTAACATCCACAGACAATGCGAAGTTCTTGGGACTGATGCTTGATTCCAAAATGACTTGGAAGAATCAGGTGAACCATTTAGTTAAGTTTAGCAGAATTCAATCGGTGGTTAATGAAGATATGTTGACAAAAGAATCAGGTACGGCATCGTATTTTGGAGCAATGGTTCACATAGTTTAAAAGTATTTCAAGTGCAAAAATCGTGTATAAGAAGTATTTTCAATCTCACGAGAAGAGACTCTTATGTTCTGATGTTTAAAATTAAATAAATTTCAATTATGCCGCGTGTTTATGTTTTCGAGTGCGCATGTTTTGTTTACAAGATCTACAAAAACTTATATTCACATTTTATCCAAGCTCATGACTATATCTAGTACTCATGCCAGTAAAACTGGTGCTAAAAATTTCGCAATGTGCTTTCGCCAATACTAAAAAGGATGTGCTAATACAAGCAGTGAAAATTTATCATGTAGCAAGTTCTTATAAAAGATGAACATATAAAATGTTCAGAGAAAAATTAAAGAAACACTTATTAGTTTCTTATTAGTTATTAACTGTTTTTATACAATACAAAAATTCTTTGATTGTAAATACTTTACATAAAGCATATACATGTCATTGGTGGTTATGATTATGGCGTCAGTATTATAGCTCTGTTTCTGTTGACATATGTATTCCATATTATGTAGGTTTTGGAACAGAGATTCTATTAATTCCATTATTATTATAGCCTGCGGTAATCTCGAAGATGTTTTTCTACCGCCAGTTTGTCTATTTAAGGGTAAAAATTTAAAGATCAAGTGGATAAATTTAATGCTGCTGGTTCAGATATTGCAATTAGAAATCAGCCTATGTAACTGCAGTAAATCATTTTGAATTGGTTTACAATAGTTATTTACGAACCAAGTGCGTGAGTGACCAGTTTAAAGCGCGAGCCGTAAGGCGAGCGCTTTATGGACACGAATTCGCGAAATGTTTCACGCACGAAGTTTGTACAATATTTTTTGTACGAGAACTATAATAATAATATATATTGTTAAATACGTAATCGTGTATGACACACTACTAATCTCTTGATATTAATTTAAAAAAATTGAGTTGGCAGTATTGATTATTTGAAATGACATTTAATTTAAAATTATCAAATTCAAAATGGTAATTTATATAATATTTGTTGCTGTTCTGACATTGAATTACATACCTTCCAAATATATCAATTTCTATTTCATTTCCTTTTATTTTCATAGAAAAACAACGAACTGGGTAGCATAGTATTAAGGTTAGGAATTTATGATTTTAAAATGTCACTAAATTAATCAAGTTCCAGGCAGTACCAACTTTACTTTTACGCACTCGTGCTTAAAGTGACTTTTTACGCACGCAAATCGAATCGTGAAATGACAGGTTTTGATAAGCGAGTACAAAAAACATTTTTTGCCACGGAAAAGTGTAAAAAAATCAGCTAATGTTAATGGCCATTCATTTCATCTGAAGCCAGTAATGTCACCTTGATATGAGTTTTTGTAAGCCGGTAAAAACCTTCTACTACTAGGTTTGCCGTGAATGGATCCAGAATCATCACAGAAGAAAACTAGGATGGTTAGGTCGAAATAACGCAAGAAGTGAATGCCTAACCAATACACAGTCAAACTGCAAATACTCTAATGATGCCGTACCATCCTCTATGCATATAGAAACTCGAAACTCCAGTGGAAGGTATATCTGTTGTCACCTGGAAAATTTTTAGACCAGAGCCACATCCAAACTGGCCCTATCTTTGGAACATCTTGGGAATGTACAAAAGTTCTGGCAAAGTATTCTCCGCCATAGAAGTCCAATATGAAGAAGAAAGTAATACCTTTACAGTAATTGATGGAAGCGAACAAACTGGATGTGAAGAAAGCTACAGCAGCACTCAAAAAAGGGTTGTTAGGTGTAGTTTTCTTGAAAATGGATTTTTTGTACATATAAATACTTTTCAAAATTCTGGTAAAACTGCGTTTAAGACGAACCAAAATAAATAGATTTAAAGTAATTATTTCGCTCTTAGAAAGTTTGTTAGTTTCACCTTTTACTACTTCATTTTAATTTATATTTTATGACCGTCTCTCCTCTTATTATATTGGCCAACATACTCAATTGAAATTGGCCAAATACAATTTATTTTTATAATGTAATTGCTACGTGAAGATTTATTACTAATTTTAAATTAAATGTCAACGTAATTTATGACCAACCTATGACATCAAAATTACTTCAGGCTGAGATATATGTAGAACATTTTATTTCTTTTTAGGCGCTATTTTGTGTTTGCTACGGACATATTTCTATTTCTCGGACTTGTATCTCGTTGCATCCTACAGAATATTTCTGTATTTTTAATCTCAGTCTTCCTATTTATCAAATGCTTTTATCATATAAGAAAATGCAAAGGATATTGCTTTATTTTTGTGCATTTGCTGGTTCTAACACTGCCGAAGCTTGTTTTCTACGTACGGAGTTGGGTTTTCTAACTAACAATTAAGCAATTTTCATTAGCAAATAATTCTGTTGGAACTCGAAATATGAATGAATTATCAGTTTCAATAAGTAGAGGTCACAAAAATTATATTCCATCTGGCTTCTTTTTGTGTAGATACAGTTGGGTGGCCTAACTTAAAAAGTAGGATCACACTGTGACTACCTTATAAGGTTACGTCTCAGCGTACTACTGTTCTTGCATTCTCTTTTGGAATGCGTTCGACGTTATATTTAACACTTTTACTCTTAGTTGTACTTATCACTTTCTTCGGATTTGTCTGATATGTAGTGACAAAATTGTAGCCGTGCTTTATTCCTTTCAAACTTTGCGCCTGATACTTTACATATTTAATAATTCTTTAGTTATTGTAACAGTAATCATTCATAAAACAATGTCACTGTTGTGTTGTCAATTGGTATTTCGTATACAAAATAAAACATAAATATATCAATTGAGAACAAAATCAACATGAATTTATCCAATAAAAGTAACCCACAAAAATCGATTTCGTCAATTTCCAAAGGTCACATTGGATGAACGATGAAGGCGTCCAATCGGTCTGCTATGTATATTGTTTTCATTGCAGGATATGACAACTGTCCGATGTCGTAACATTGCATAAGCATCGAAAACGAAACCGGTCTAAGTGTGTCATGTTTATAAGTAATTTATGTTGGATTCTACGTCTGTGTTCATGAATACAAACGTATCTTTTACATATTTCCGATCCTTGTCTTTTTATTTAATCCGCGATGCGGTTTATTTTCATTGCGGTAATCGTTTGTTTTGCTTTGCCTACATGCATACTGTTGGCCTTTATTTGTTTTCCTTCTTTTTTCTTCATTATAAACGTGTTGAAGTTCAGTACAACTTCCAATCTGTTGTTTTATTTAGGTATACGGTTTAAATTTAGCGTAATTGGTTGTTTAAAATTAGCTTACTTCAACTCAATGCTGTAGATAAATACGGAGGACTTTAGTGATTCATTTACCTTACAATTGATCGATTTGCCTTATATTTCTTAACGGATCTATAATATATGAAAATAATAAAGTATGTTGATTAATAAATTTAGAGTGTATGTGGTTTGTGTTCATACGTATTTCCAGTAATTGGTCATGTTAGACGTATTCCTTCATTAAAAATTCTATGAACCACCACCAAGTCTTCCTTTCTGTCATTTTTATTCTGTGGATGTGTAGAAATATGACTTGCTTTCATCAGCATGCCGCGAAAGCGTAAAACACTGTCGTTGAAAGAAAAAGTTGAAATAATTAAATCTCTGATAAAACCAAAAATAGTACTCGCCATATTGCCAAAATAATTTCTTTTAGAAAATCACAAATTGCCGATATCTTAAAGAACCGAGACAATATCTTAAAATGGTGGTCAAGCACTGTTAGTTTGGAAGCAAAACAACATTTGAATAATGCTAGCGGATTTGAAATGGATGATACAACTTTCAACTGCTTCACTGCAATGCGTATAAGAGAGAAAGCAATAAATGTTGCTGAATCATGAGAGATCGGAAAATTTCAAATGTCAAGTGGTTGGTTGCAAATGTCTTGGACGAGTTAAGGAATTTAGTATAAAAGTATTTCGAAGGAATGTTAACACCGTATACATGACGACCGTTTTAGAAAAAAATCCTGGTCTTATAAAGAATATTACATCTACAACGATTTTCGCCCAATCGATGGAACAAGACGCGTTTATAGGGTCGTTTCTACTAAAATTGTGACTACAAAATGCGAAAAATGCAAGATGTAAGCTCTCAAAAGAGCGCCTGACAAATTTTGTATTATGTCAACATGACAGCCCGAAAGAAAAGGTTTTGGTGATGGGATTGATTCGCATTTAAGTCGCAAATGGAATTTTAAATTTCATTACAGAGCATTCATTTTAAAACGCATTTTACACAGTGTTGATAATGCTAAAATCGAAATACTATTAAAAATTAGAAAGAACCTCAAGACATTATCAATGTGTTAAAATTATTTTCGACAGAAAGAAATAATGAAAACGCTTTGGAGTATTTGTAAAGCTTACAGACTCATTTTGAAGTTTTTATATTCCCAGACTAAACATTTTTCAATTTTAATATAATTTTTCATTGTAGTGCTTTATTATCACGCATGCATCGGTAACGAATTTCACCATTTATAAAACAATTGCGACAATATTAGTTCTAATATTTGTTCAAAAATCATTCGTGAAGATAATTCTCCTTCAAAGACGACTAGTTGCGAATGGTCAAAATTTTTTAACATAGCCGAGAATTACTGGATGATGATCCCCGTCCAGGTCGGCCTGTTGACGTGATCTTCTCCGAAGTTATAGAGAAAATCAAATGTTTGGAGGATGCAAGACTAAAGAAGCGACAACTAGTAGCTTCATTAGGAGTTTCAGAATTCTACGCGAGTACTTGCGAATAATAAACGTTAGTGTCAGATGGATTCTGCGAATGCTTTCGCAATTTTTGACGCTTTATGGAGACGAACCAAGTTTAATTATTAATCGACTTGTTGCTCCAGATGAGACTTGGGTCCATCATTTTGACCCTGAGTCAAAACAAGAATCAATGCAGTGACATATTAAAGGCCCTTGCCCCCCCCCCCTAGCCCTCCTAAGAAGTTTAAAGTCACCCTTTCTGCAGGATAAATAATGGCAACGACTTTTTAGAATTGCCAAGGAACACTAATGATTGATTATCTACACACGGGTAGTAAGCTAAGAGACAAGTATGGTGTCTTGTTGCTTCATGCTGGCATTGGTAAATATCGCTTCACAGAAATAGACCATCCCCCTTACAGTACAGATCTCGCTCCGTGCGACTATTTTTTGTTTCTTAATCTCAAAAGAACTCTAAGGTTTCTTCCACTTAGAGTTATGAACAGTAACCAACTTACAGCGACTGTTGAAAGAGATTTTACAGACAAATATACATAACTATCTTTAGTTTGGTATTTCATTTGCATTTATGTATAAAGCAACATAAATACTTACTACGAAGATTCGTTTCCGTGAGATTGTTATTTCATTAGCATTTGACGATTGCGAATAGAATCTTTAGTGTTTTGTTAATTTACTATCTTATATCAACACTTGTCTTGAAGGGACAACAAACTTGAAGCCGTTGCTGTCCGGTCAAGAGTGATTTCACTGTATTTAAGAAGAATCATAGTCGAGTTCTTCTACATCTAATTTTAATAACATTTTAATAACTATTTAGCAGTTTTGATATCATAATTAATAGTTTAATTTACTAAACTTGAAGAATGTGATCTAGCTTCAATTGTAGCCTTAACAGCAGTTCGTTCACGAATTTATTAAACATATTTTGTTTAAGAAATTTTAATGATGACGCTAAAATTGGTCGCTAAAACAACTTCATTCGCCTAATTATAATATTTCTTTCCACACATAACCAATTTGTAACTGTTAGTTTCACCTAAGAAAATACTCGTTCCTTTATTTGCAAATTTTACTTAAATATTTGCTGATGTTTCTATTATATTTGCATGGTATAATTTATTTTGCAGAGTATGACAATCATATTATAGGTTGGTCAGTGAAAGAGCTTCTTGATTTGGTAAAACATCAATCAGTTACAATTAAGTACTGGATCATCACGTTGAGTACCTATACGTAAATAAAAGCATGTGCTTTCCTTCAGACGATTTCACCCACAATAACGATTATATTAGTGAAGCCGAAGAAACGTCACAGAAAAATCTGGAACATATTTCCATTGGCATCTTTTTCTGAAGATATTGCTGTCTGTTCACCACTTCAAAGACAACGTAGAGGACATCAATAGAATCTAAACCGAACTAACAAGGTAGAAAGTGCTCCTAGAATTTGGCCCGAAGTTTAATTTATAAATAAAACTCAATAGGAAATCGCTGAAAATGTCCTTTGCCTGCCTATAGTTAGAATTCTATGCTTGTCAATAAGGTGGTACTTTTACCATTAGGTGGAAATGAAATGAACCTTTATAATAATGGGATTTCATAGATTTTCAAGGATCCTGTTGCATTCGACAAATGATGATGATGAATAAAAAAAATTGAAAAGTTTCGAGGATTGTAGATGCCATATCACAAAAATGACTCTGTTATCTTACTTGTATCTGAATAATAGTGAGAATCCCACGTTAATTTTAACAAAATGTATAGGTAATGCAAGATCTAAAATAGACGACCTGAAGGAAGCATTTCTAGATTCATTTTTTTCTTCTACAAAGTAGTTTTTGTAGATGAAAGTATGCTGAGAGTTAAGGACAGAGTGGGTCCCTTAAATCCACAAAATGGGGTTTTAAAATTTGAACCATAGTATGTGCAAAATGTCAACGGAGAGTATTCTTGGTGAATAAACTGTTGTCGACTGTTGTGGTGTCAAATCTTAGCTCACTCTATCATAAATCAGAATATATGTATTAAATTTCTGGCAAGCTTTCTCGACGAAGTAGTAAAGTAAAATTTCCATAAACTACTGCAGAATAAAATAAATACATAGCAGGCATTGACGCTTTTAAGTAACTGCTAGGTTCTTTCTCTATTTCTTAGTAATCGCGATGTTGGTAAATATTTATTAAATGGTTGTATCGTTAATTCCTATATCGCTAGGGTTTAACTCATTGTACCAACGAAAATGTATTGCAATATGCAACAATATTCAAAAATAAAGACATGATAAAGCCATTTTTATGGAGTATTAGAGAAACCCACAGATAAAAGCATTTATCTATAATTGTGAATTTCACTTTTATTTTCAACACAAATTTGACAAATTCTCACGTATTATACATACATGTAGGTTAATGAAAATCCTTCAATATTCTAACCCGCATACCATGGTGTGCATATTTTAGCTCGCAATACTTAATACATCTCATTGCGTCAGTAGCACCAACCTTTAAATACCAGCATCATATCGAGCTAACAACGTTAATGTCACAGATACATACCTAATTACTCGCCCGTCAATTGTTTATTACATACGATATCACTTGTCGTCGCAGAAACACGAAAAGGTCAATCGAACCTTTGAATATCTAATCAATCGCACCACTGCATACACTATTATAGTTGTTTCGAAAAGGAGAAACGACACTCCTCATTTGCGGAATTTTTATTTGAATAGTTCGCGATACGCATTAATTAGTTTCGTATAATATTGTTATTGATACTTAGGTTGAGATGCATTTTTTCATAAAACGATAGAAGGAAGTGATGCTCGCAGATCAACTTTGATGCGGCGGCCTTTGCCTTTCACTAATTTAAAATGAGTTAAATGGTCAAATGTGCGGTTTAACTATGTACATAAATTGTAATTTTCTATTTGAGTAAATAGGTAGATGAGTCATAATGTCGGTTTGTTTTTTCCATATAATTAGATAGTTGTTTACGATTCGGCATTCAGAAACCAATATGTGATTTGGCGGTATTACAAACAAAATTGACATTCTATTACTCATGTATAGCCTCTTATTTGGGATAGTATCAAACTTTCATTTAAACGCAGTCATTTGAAGCAACTGTCAAAGTTTAAAATGCACAAATATTATCGTTGCATTTGTAAAGAATAATAGGAGTATTACTTTTAATAGCATTCAAAGATAATGCGGTAAGCTGTCTCTTCGGCCTCATTACATACTGTACAAATAGGCTCATCCTTAAAGATGGCAATTCTGTGTAGGTATTTCCTCAGGCAGCCATGTTCTTTTAACAGACTAATCACTGTTCTAAGCTGTACTCGGTTGAGAGCCAGCACATCTGCTGCTAATTGCCTTGATGGCTGTCCTATCATCCGTTCTGTGTATCTGCCCTTCAACATTATTCCACTGTAACTGGTGTGTTCTTTTAATCTACCCATTCGTATTACAGTCTTGGTTATCGCCAGAACCGATTCAGGTCCAGTAAGTTTTGTCTCAGAACCCTCTCTTGGCTGCTTGTGTAATGTTCTGTTTCGTCGCCTGGTATGCTCTTATGCCACAATACCTGCACCAAAGTGATTTTGTTGTGTTTGGCCAGGATTTCTAGGGTTTCCTGGCATTCCTAAGCTATTTTCGAGGATATCTGATAAGATGTTAATATCTTTATGGCCGCCTTGCTATCCGAACAGATATGAATCAGGTGACTGTTAGATTGCTTTTCTAGTACCTTTCGGGCGCAAGTTTCTATTGATAGTATTTCCATCACTATAATTATATACCTGCTCCACAGCCTGTAATTCTGCTTGACCAATCTGCATACCAGATTTGGTTTCGAATCGCAGGATTCTGTTTTACTCACTACTTATCCAAATCTAGGACGACCTTGGGGGGTTTTTCGAAGGAACTTATCACAGCCCATTTTATAGATAGGGTTTGTGATTCTGATCTCTATTCTGGCATGTCCCGAAGAAGTCTGGCTTCACCAGCTTCCGCCAAACTTTAGTTTGTATGCCCCCATTCTCGCCTCCTCCTTCATATAAATATCCAAGAGAGGTAGGTTTAACACGGTTTCCATAGGGGCTGTGGATGTGCTTGTTACGGCACCAGTGATACACCGGCAAGCCAACCTCTGTATCTTTTCGAGTTTTGTAATTGCTTGTCTCTGTGTAGTTTTAGTGCACCAGGTCTTATCACTGGGATGTACAACTAGTGGATCATACATGGGTCTAATCCTCATGTTTTCCCAATTATTCTGGGGAGGACTTAGACGACTGTACTTCGATTATCTTTTTTAATGGATTTTTTAAACTACCACATACATAAGTGTTTAGTGTTAGCAAGTATGAATGTTATATAAATGTCTAATTTTTTGAAATCGTGTTTTTATGTTTTTTTCTTTATTAATTTATTCAGAAACTCTGTTGGCAACTATTTTTCACATTTTATATCAGTGATTCTCAACCTGTGGGATATGGCTCCTGAAAAGGGTCATAAGAAAGAATCTAAAAAATGTATTTATTCTAATAAGAAAATTAAATGCCATTATTTCTATATGTAGGTAAGCATATGTGTATCAATAGCATATGTGTTTCAATTGTATAACTTATATTTGGAACAACGGTGAATTTAACAACCGATTTCATTTAATTCAATTTATCATAAATCTAGTTTGCGCAGGATAAACCAACACAATGCAAATGACAGGCAAAATATAAATGGAACCGTAAATTAGATACATACTAACAAGCTGTAAAAAAAACAAACAATTATTAATAAAAATTTTACCACTTTTACCTTTGTTGCTATTTAATACTTTGTGTATAAATAATTTGTATAACGTACTAGAAAATTCAATTTTGCAATAATCATTGCGTAGCCGTGATTCATTCATTCCAATATATTCAGTTCATATTCCAAAATATATTTGTATATTGTGCTGAGATTGGTACGTTTTTAAGGTGGCTACTGAAAAAAAATGCGATTTTATAAAGATAAGTACGAAATGGAATTCATGGTGTTTATCAAAACTCTCACGCCAAAGTACCAACAGCACCTAACCTCCAATATTATTTTTTTCTCTTTAAAGCACGCTGACTTCATTTCCTCTTCAAGTTTTTTCTATGTTATTTTACATATAAATCTATTTTATGGAAACATTTCCTTTTAATAATCAACAAAAAATGGTTTCACGACCAACAAAATTTATTATCATGTCGCCATTCGGACCAAAGCCCCTCCTACCAAAAGCTCCCCAAAAAATAAGACCACCACCACTCACATTAATCATACCTATAAAAGAGGTCCTCAACCATGTTCATGATGCTGAAGTATTACCACTACTATTGCTTCATCACTATTGTGCTCTTGGATATAGGGATTTCAGTATTGTAAAAATGAAGATACCAGAAAATTTAAGAATAAGTTGGCAAATTAGTCTTTAATTACATTAACGTAATTTTCCTGATATAGAGGTAGAATCAAACCAAACCGAATATCTATTTATGTGTACAAAATAGTAGGTAACAATACTACCTAACCAGGAAAGCAGAGATAGTGCAAGAACCAAGAACTACATAGAGAATTAATGTATTTTTGTCGATGCTCGAAAACAAAAATGACGAATTACAGATGGTAATTAAAAAGTGAATAATATATAATATTTCATGCTTTGGTGTTGTTTTTTCGACTGCACGGACGGGACGATTTCAAAAGATAAAGTCGGCCAACTCCAGGATCATCTAACCGATCGAACCCAAAGTATATCCGCCTCTCCCTGTTCGCTGTTGAGCAGTCAGCAAGGAAATGGACTGGAGTTTCCTTCGCGCTCCCATAGTTTCTACACAGGGAAGAGTTTACTATGCCCATGCGATGCATGTGTTTATTCAGTGCGCAGTGATCGGTTAAGATCCCTATGAGTAACCACAGCTTGTCTCTACTTATAAAGACTACCTTGCGAAGTCTTTCCTCATTTGGGTGGATCTCGAGAGTTTTGCCGGCAAGTGCATTCCCGTAGGAATAATAGTTAGCAACGGGTTGAGATCTAACATAGGCTTTGATGCTGTCATAAGAACTCCCATACGTGGGTTCTGGACCTATGAACGGTTGTTCGCTGGCACCTTTTACTAACTTATGAGCTATTTTATTGCTTCTGATTCCAAAGTGGCTAGACAACCATCTCAGCGTAGTGCTGTGATGTTCCGCCAGTTTTTCGAGCTTCCTATAGCGGTCAAGTTCCACCTACGAATCAAATACTTTGGTGTTACTTTAGACAACAAATATTAAACATTGGTTAGAAGAACAAATGAAGTGGGATGTTACTACGGAAATCGATATTTTAGATTTTAACAAAGATAAGCATTTTGACACAAATCGGAACAAATGTCTACAACAATCATATGCTATACATCAAGATCAACGTCAACTCGAGATTCAACTGGAAAATTCTACTGTTCAGGGGATCAAAGGAACAATGAATAAAACAAATTGCAGCCTATACTTGCTTAAGACATACTGACCACTGTTCAGTGCTTCAAAGTAAATTATGTTCGGCGCTTGTTTAACTTTTCCTACATGGAGAGTCGGCCACAGTACGCTGTTATTTTCCGAGATTCGGCAAGTTCTGCCAATAGAATATTTCTACACCAAAAAAAGGTAATTCGTTGCATGGTAGGCGCGTCTTCTAGAGACTCTTGTCATCCAATCTTCAAACTCTTCAAAATACTAACCCTATGGTCAATATACTTGTTTGAAACACTAATATTTTATAAGTGCAATGACTACTTCTTTAAAAATATGGGAACATATTTAATAAGATGGTTACACGTTTACGCAATGATTTACTTATGTCGGAACACAGAACAACCTTCAATAAAAGTAATCCGTACTATAGGTGTGTCATATATTTCAACCCATTGCGTCCGCCACTCAAAGTATTGGCTGGCTACAATCAGTGAATTCGGACTGCAATTAAAATGATATCTGTATGGATATTGTTTTTATAGCGCTGGAAAGTATTTGGGTGATATCTTAACTTAAAATATTGCCGATTATACAGGCTGTTCCATTTCCTCTGCACAGAAAGCAACTTTGTTTTTTTTTATACAATCCTATATTTTTTATCATTTAGTTTGAATTTACATGAAAAATAAAATGAACTTTATGCACGGTAATCATATGAAAAAATTGACGGTCTTTGAGATATCTGGCTTACTATGTTTTTCTAGTAAATTTTCGTCAATTATAATATCGCAAATTTTTGGTTACGCTAATTAAATTTTACAGCCATTTATGTAAAAATTACTACAACATCATTTAGTAAAATCAAGTTATCCATGATTTTAGAGTTCCAAAATTACAGATCTCTGTTGCATAACCCTGTAATATACATAAATGCAACAGTAAAAGTGAAAATTGATAATTGATATTGATATTTCCAAACAACGAAGACACTGCAAATGTCATTTTTTTAAAACGTCATGTAATTCGGAAATAGTATAATTTAGACCCAATGTATGCTTAACAAAGTGCCATTTAGATTTAACACGAAATCAAAGGGTGCAATATATAGGATGTTCCATTTTAAATAATAAAGTTGGTATCTACTTCCAGTACAACCGGAAGTTCCGCTATTAGTGATACTAATTTTAAAATGTGTAGAGTATGATTCGAGGCAACATTTATTTGAAAAATTTTTTCAAATTAATAATAAATCGGCTATGAACCGTTGTATTTTCGGCTGGACACACAGTATACATATACAGAGCAGTCCAATGAAAACGATCCACCTTAAATAAGTCGAAAACGTTAAGAAATATGAAAAAACGCCGAGACACGTCGATTTTCTTTCAAAGGGAGAAACTCTCCACAAATAAGGCAAATCATGTCTTGCTTCCCTTAGCCTCCCCGCCCTCCCCATTATCGAACATTAAAATTTCAAATGGCACTGCGTCATATTATTACATTTTTCAATTCTACATACTATTTGCAACAATTTTCATGTACCTATCCTTAATACTTTAGAAGATATTTTCTAAAGTTTTAAGGAAATTTTCTGTTACTTCAACGGTTCAGTTGACCTCAAGGTTAACTATAGTTGGTACAACTGCCACTAAGTGTCAGCCTAGATTTTTTGCGGATGAAATAGAATAGCCTTTGAAACTTTAGAACATAGGTATCTTCTAAAGTGTTAAGGATAGGTATAGGCTGTCCTACATAGTTGTTGCAAGTATAGTATGTATGTAGAATCGAAAAATGTAATAATATGACGTAGTGCCATTTGAAATTTTAATGTTCGATACTGGGGCGCCTAGGGGAGGCAAACCATGATTTTGCTTTACTGGTGAAAAAGTTTCCCCCTTCAAACAAAAATTGACATGTCTCGGCGTTTTTTCCGTATTTCTTGACGTTTTCGACTGATTTAAGGTGGATCGTTTTCATTGGAATGCTCTGTATACAGGGTGACTGATAATGAAACGGTCATACTTTACAGCGTGTTAGTAGTAGTAGTTTGCCTTTATCCAAAAGTCATCCGTTTTCGAGATATTGTGGTTTTTTTGTTTTTTCGAAATTTACTACTTACCCTCACTCAAACTTAAAATTTACGAAAATAATGGAACTTTCTGTCAATTTTTCAGTTTGTCTGGCTAGAGGAGATCTCACCACACAAGTAGTGAATTTCGAAAAAAAAACAAAGAAAACACAATATCTCGAAATCGAATGACTTTTGAATAAGGCAAATTAGGCTGTATCTATTGCAAATGACCTCTACTAACACGTTGTAAAGTATGGCGGAGTCATTACCAATCACCCTGTATACAGAATGTTTACTTTTTTCGTGTATTTTTTATTATATATTTGGACAATGTCTACTCGTTGACCATAAATTGTTATTATTATTATTATTAAATTTTCCTGTTATAAAACACTTATTGTTAGTTATTCTGATTATTATAAATAAGTACCTAGACAATCAAACTACCAGATCAAAGAATTAGCGTCACATTATTTGATACTTTAATTCAGAAATTTGTAATGTCAACTGTTACATAATATGTATAATTCATTATGTTTCGTTAAACTTAATTTTAATGTTAATTAAATTAGATATCAAATTTATGCATCAAGTTTAGCAATCGGTCCCATAATTACATAGAATATAATGTTCAACATAAAATTATAAAGAATTTCTACTCCTGCGATGAATAATAGTTGTTCACACTGAAATAATATTTTTAAACAAATTGAGATGTTTGCATTGAATTAACTTTTTTGTGTATATAGGAGCAATACTAACCATAAAAATTATTACGTTGTTCTACGTAATAATTAATTGACATTTGTCGAATACCTAGCTAATTCTGTAAATGAATTATATTACAGCTTCAGATGTTGTAGGGTAGATAGGGGTAGCAATGTTAAGTATACAGTAAATAATTAAATGGTCATAAAGCGTGTATTTTATCAGTTTAACAACATGTATGTAATACTTTAATATTACTGGAATTGTTTTAATGAAATAGATATACTGACCTTTTATATTTTGATGTCATTTGATAGTTGCATAAATGTATTACCTAAACATGCATAATAAGTAGGGAAAAATTGTTTGGTATATTTCAAATGTGCATAATCAATGTTACACAGACCTTGTATTTTCTCTAAATATTTAAATAACCTTCATTTGAAAATAGATCCAATCAATAAACTGTTATTTTTAGATAATTTATACTACGAAGAAACGGTTTATTTACTAAAGAAAAGCAAATACCAGCACTGATAGTGATAAGGAATGTTTTCATCGTATATCAGAAAAAATAACGTTAATAATATGCTATAAAAAATTATATTATCGTTATAAGAAACATTTTACATGTGCTCTACTATCTGACTTTGAAAATTCTATGGAAACAACCTTCCAGGTTAGATTTCGATCGAAGTTCTGACATAACTCCGATTGTGTGCAACGTTACAACTTGAATAATTTGCATTCCAAAATAGATGTGTTCCGTGTGTAATATAGGTGGCAATTTTCGTATCAACTGTGGCTCGAAGTGAAATTATAGGTTCTTCGCATTTATGACGAGTGTATAGTGGTGGTTCTAACGAAGGGCCAGATTCAATATATATGGGTCGACTTCAAACTTTGTTTGTTGCAAAAAATTCAAAAGTTCAATCATGTATGTTTAAAAATAATTGAAGTGCACGGCATGTAGACGCATATTTTCTTTTTATGGTAAATACTTGACTACACTATTCCACAGTCTATAATTGAATATCAATATTACGCAAATAATTTTTTGTATATAAACATTATTGTTATCTAAATTAATTATTTTAAATTTTTTAGCAGTAGCTGATGCTAAAATATTAAACAGTTTGAACGCAGGTAAAATGCATATACACTCTGCATGTTCCCAACGCGTTGGAATGTTCGCTTTGTATCTTCCTTCAGAGTACATATTCACCATTAACAAAGAACGACAGTAAAGCGAGGTATAGAGCGGCGAAATATTTCCGAGTATGGTAGGACTAGCTTTTGCAACGTAATCTGCTTAGTCTCTTTCTATCCATGCAATGTAGCTTTGCAGCGTTTTGTCAAAAGAACGGTATGCTGCATGGTGGAATGACTCCTTTTAAGAATCTCAACAATTTTTCTGACGGATGGTAAATCCATCACAAAAAAGTATAAAATGAAAATCACCTTTGTATATAAAATTTCTAGTTTCTGCGAGCAAGTGTCGACTGAAACTGCCTTTATATTTGACTACTAAATAAAACAATAGCACACAATATAAAGCAATTACTAAGGGACTAAAGTCGGTGTGAGAACAATTATAGATTCTAACACTTTTGTGGTAAATTGTTGGTTAATATGTTAATACTGTTGAGCAAAAATTTTCGCAATCTCTTTAATAAGACTTGCGCTTTTAATACTTTGACAACTCCGGACTTAAACCGGTCAGATTATACAAACGTAGAATTGATCGAGTCATTCCTAGAAGTGCGCTGAATGATTATATTAAAAATAGTAGTGGTATGAAAAGTGCCATAATGGAAGACCTACAGCTTTACTAACCAAAAATTAAAAAGCTTTTGCAAATAGAATTAAATACCTGGAAAATTGGAGATTTGGGCTAAACAGTAAACAAGTTCTTAGAAGTTGATGGGGCCAATATGTTATCCAGATGCAAATTAAAATTTCTTCAAAAACAACATTTCTGGTAAGGATTGGTTTTTAAAATTAAAAAAACAGAAAGAAAAACGCAGACCCCTTTATAATATATTCATATTTTCAAAGAAGAAGGTCGTAGGTGAGAAAGGCAGCATCACTGTACTAGGATTGTATCTAGTCCCGGAAGAACAAGTACCAGTGTTTTGTTTGCTGCAGCAGTACATGGGCAAAGAGCTCCACGGTTAATTATATAAGGAAAAGAGTGTATCTGAGACTCTTGAATACCAAATGAACAGAAAAAATGTCCAGAGACGACATCGACAGATAGCTAATACGATTCAAGGTTGTTTGGCGCGTTGTAAGGACAACAAATATCCGCTATGTGGCGCTAGATGTCCTGAATATATTTCCGAATTAAGCTCCGCCCACTCGATCTGCAAAATTTACCTGAGTGGATAAAGTTATCATTTATACATATTCACTAAAATTTCTTGCAAAGGAGATTTAGTTTACGTAGTATTACTATAGTGGCGGTAGTACAATAAAGCTGTATACATAATTACGGATATAAAATACATAAATTCTAGGCGATCGTAGCTTTTTCGTACTTTTAAATTGACTAAGATAATTATAACATTATTTATAGCTTTCAGTATGCACTTTTTACATTCATTAAAAAAATGTTTACAATGTCACATTAATGTTGCACATAACAGAATGTGGGAAAAAGAAACATATTTTTATGATGAAGACAAAAAAGAAGTAAAGGTAATGGTAGTAAAAAAACTTTTTCAATATTCTCACGAATTAAAAATGAGGAAGCAGCTGTTACGACCAAGAAAAGTATAGCCAAATAAATATTTCAAAACTAAGAACAAATATCTATAATTTAGAAGTAATTATTGAAATTTCCATACAACTTATATTGCAAGGTAAATAAAGTACCCAATAATAGCTTAGACGTGAATAAGTCTATTAATAAGATAATTACTTTTTGAAGGATCAAGTATAATTACTTTTGTTCAGTGTAAGAAAGTAATTGACACTTTACACATGGAGATTGCATTTTACAAATACCTATTATCCAATTTTGTTTATGAAGATACATATTCAAATTCCTAATATCTCAATCTATTAAGTGTTATCGAATGATCTTTATGATGTGTAATCATAATTCTGAGGGTTTTGTATAGATATTCTGAAAATAAGAACCGGTATAATAGTTAGACGTAATTTGCTAATGTAGAATTTTATTTAGTATAATCTAATGTAATGCCTGAAAAGAATCACCTTTAGACAATAGCTTTTGAAAACTATATTGAAGTATATATTACAAGAATGAAGTAACCGAGTAACCATGATTGGAAATATACGCCTTTTATTATATGTAAGGCAATTGAACAACGCATAAATAATAAAGTATTTAATTTATTATCTTAATTATACAAAGTACAAGACGACATACGTAGGTATATTTACCCATCATCCGGTTCCCTGACTCTAATACCTCTAGGTATCCTGGCATCTATTATCTCGGGCAACAAAAAACTTTTATAAAAAAAGATTAATGTCGGAAGTACACTCAACCATAGTTCTTCGTCTTTATAAATTCTTTCTACGTGAAAATCGTCTTCTGTATATATATAATGAAATCACAATATAGCCTTCCAGTTATATTTAGTTGGCCCTGTATTTGATAGTAATAAGAGTGCTTTCGCTTTAATGTTATTCTATTATCGTCCACGTTATAACATTTATTTTTTAGGTTTGCACTATTTTGTAGAAGTTCTTTTGATAGATTGCAAGCACTTCACTTCCACAATACCATCTTCACCGACAAGTCCATCAGGAGAAGCACCCAGAAAGGGATACTTTGCAGACATGAAGAAACCACATTTTTTTACTCTCACATTCTTTGTGGCTTCATATTTCTCTATAGCTAGAGGTTCATTTGTTCTGCCATAAATAATCCCTTTTGCCTGAATGTTGTTACTAGTTTGGTACAGTAGCGATTTTATTAAGTTTTTACTGACAACTCCAGACGCTGCATTATAACCATGATCGTAGCTTCTTTTACTCCAACCGCCATCCGTTATCACGGTTATGTAAGGAGTACCATCGGGTGTTATATCTCCTTTTTCCATAGCAATTCGTTTTTCTTCTCTACCGGCCTCTTGCATTTGGTCAAAACGACAGTGTTCCCAAATCTAGTACAACAACATGTAATATATTCTAAATTTGCCTTTGTTATGCCTGCTTTATTATTATTTTGTTAAAGAAAGATACCTTTTTAACGTTTCCAACTCCTTTTGTAAATCTTTTTACACTCATAAATGGAGTGTTTAAGATGCCAAACATTTCTTCACGCTGACTGTGCCCAATACCTATTGAGAGAGAGAGCCCCAAACCATTTCTCTGTTTATATCTTCTTCTCGATCCGGTTCTGAAGATATTACAAAGCTCTTTTCGCAATTATCGCAATAAAAATGTAATTTCGTTCTAAGACCGAACTTTGTTTCCTTCATAAATTGCATTCGTCCCATTGTACAACTACGGAATGTTTGACAACGAAAGAAAGAAGGTTAACAAGACGTCTGCCTTTCAGTTCACTTATTGATCTGTAATTCATATCTCGCTCTGTCTCAAGGGGTGGCATAAAAATCGGTATTGCACATTACATTGTTGCTTGCCCCATTACAAAAATCCTCAACACTAACACAATAACATAATTTATTATATTTAATACGAAGGAATACGCGTATAAGAACTTACGTAGCCATCACTGTAACAGGTGTTGAAATTTCTTGTACGCCGACAATTTCATCATGGTGCAATTTACTAAAATTTTTAAAATTTTCATCAAATTAGTTTATCTGCATTTCTCAATATGGCTTAGTACACATATGCATATATATGTACATATTTTATTATGTGTCTTACCTTCGACTTTCATTTAATTTTTTCATGAATTTTGATCTACATGATTTTTTATGTATCTTTGATGGACGCACACGGCACTTCGGCATTTTCACGTAAACGCGTTAATAACCAACACTAAATAATTCTAGAAACGTACTGTTCTTAACAGATATAATTACAAGAAGGCGCACTAGACTACGTTAAGTCATTATCCGATATTACTTAAATGTGATAATCCCGATACTCTACTCCGATTGGTTGATATTGTGAGAAAGGGATGGGCGTCTTGAGGGCCGTGTCATTTAACTTTTTGGCAATTCTACTTAATAAACTACTTTTTGTTTTTTTGTTTATAATTGATATTTATGTTTCTACAACTATTGTTTACGACCCTATAATTTTATAATTTCAAGTTTCTATCTGCAATACATGGAAAGTGATACTACTAAAATCACCATTTTCAAAAGCATTTTATTCATGTTAATAATTTCTTTTTTGTTTAAATAAATTCATACAGTCCTAGATGTAACTATTACAAAGGGATATTTAAATTTTGTAACTTTCTACCACCAATACCTTTGAAGCAGGAGCTGCCAAAATGTGTTTACTTTTTTGACTTTTAAGGTATCCTATCTCTCTAATTTTTGATTTTTTTTTTTCCTCTAAATGTATGTTGTACATATGACTACTTTCCATTACTATAAAAATAATTCAAAAATATCAAACTTGGTTTTTTGTATCTAACACCCTTAATATAAGCGAGTGTGATAGCAAATATTATTATTATAAAGTTACCACCACAGAGCAATCATCTTTTACAACCTCTTGATTTGGCTGTTTTTAAACTCCTTGGGATGAACAACTTATAAAATCGCAACGAAATTATTCAGGTCAAAAGTTGCCCCAAGATTGTCGAAATGGGTGGAAATATTATGAAAAAGGATTATTTTGAAAAGAAAGGTGATATCTACCCCTACAACTGTGACCATACACTACAGAAAAACTATGACCTACAACAAATGAAACAGTGGCGAGCTCGACAGGCCATTAATGTGTTTAAGAACTTCACTGAATTTGGTAAAACGGACTGAAAATAATGTACCGAAAAAGTGCAGGCAGAGGGTATGCCAATGGGCTAAACTGATAACAACCGAAGTCGTAAAAAGACGCTGCACAAAGTTAAGGAGAAAGATACCCAAAAGAAATGCACTATCAGAAAATGAGAATAGATTCAAAATAGATTATTACTGAAGATCACAAGTCCTGCAAAAAGAAAGAATCAGCCGAAGACAATAAATTGAAGTCGATTAAAAACTAAGAGGGATAAATCGTACGATTCAGAAGCAAATAACGATAACAATTTGCATTTAATTGACAATGGAAGCATTTTCGAAACTATTTCTGACATAACGTAACAGCAGGTATTTCCGGCCGGCATCTAGTTCCGTAAAATACAGACTTATGATAACATTTTTTTATGTATTTATTTGTCTTGTCTGTTCGAATTAACATTAACAATCTTACCATGTGTTGCTTTATTGCTTTAATTCAATGGGAACATTTGTTTTCACACCAGAATTTAGTTTTGTTACAATAAAGTTTAAGAAAATTGTACATTAATTTTTTAGACAATCTACTAAGTTGGCCAGAAATATAAAGATTACACGAATGCTTAGCACCGAACTCCAGTGAATAGCCATTTTTACGCAATTTTAAGAATTCATTGTTATTAAAAAAAGATGAGTGGATTTGAATTTCAAAAAACGCCAGTCTACAGCTTATTATTTCCTTTTCGTTCGTTCCTACCTCCAGCCTAGCAAAAGAGTCTTAGATTTTCATAAAATTCATTAAATTTTTCATATATTGTTATTAGTTCTATATACCTATAATTACAATGACATGCTTTTATTTTATTATGTAGAATTAAAATAATCTAATGGCCGCAGCTACAGGGCAAATTATTAAATCGATATAAAGACAGCAGTAATTGCGATGCTGCAACTATCCCTACTTTAGAAAAAGACAAAAAAATTGTACATGTATTAGATAGTGCACCTTGGTGAAATTGGGTTTTCAGTAACCGACACACAATTACTAGAAATAGTATCAAAACTTGTTAGTAATAAAAGACCAAATCTATTTCAAGATTAAATATCTGCCCGAAACTGGTATACTGGCTCTCTAAGATGACATCCTAATGAATCTCACCTCAATCACTAACTACAACGAGACCTACCATCACTGAAGAAGGCATAAGATTGTTGTTTGCGAGTATAAAATTATCCTACACCATGCAGGAATGCTTTGTTTCGGCCAGAAACCAAGGAAAAAACAGTGAAGAACGTAAAAAACATTAAACTGTCGCTACAGTCAAAGAATACATTGAATATCACCGACGATTTGATCAAGATAAAAACTTTAAAAAGCAGAGAAATGCGCAAAACAAAAGGAAAAGCAAAAAATACAAGAAGATCAAAAATTGGAAATTAAAGAAAAATCAAAGAGGCCTCAAACCAACAATTAGAGAGTTATATTGATTTTATAAACGAAAACAAAAACCTTTGATTTGATGTACTACCAATTATAGGCTTATTGTTGCTATTGCAGATCGGGAACATAGCTCTAAAATCAAGAGATGCTTTGGTGGCCGGTAATAATACTTACTGGTACGTTATGTCAAAAAGTAGCACTCTTAATATTATGTGTGTTTTACCTTCTAGTGGCATAGAGAAGAGTTGTAGTCAAATTTGATGCCAGTTTTCCTTACTATACACTATGTCCAAGATAAGAATGAACTGCATAGGGATCTCGGGAACGGTAAGAGATACAAAGTTGCTTAATGGCGAAAAGTTGCGCATTTAAACCTTTTACATGGCGTTTATTTAATTCAATTAAGTTGTTTAGTTTTAAGATATTTAGGAAAAGGTTTTTATTTTTTTTTTACTTTATTAAAAGTTATCGAAAAATTAATAAGTTCTTCATTGACACTTTTATAACTCTACAAGACTGTATTTTGTTCGACGTTTCGTTTTTAAGAAACCATCATCAACTTGGCTGCTCTTCGGTTCTCGGCTTCTCTGTCGTGTAGAAAAGTTGTGATCTTCTTCTGAAGAAGATCACGACAAGATGATCGAAACGTCAAGTCATCAACAGCGGCCGGGAAAGCCTGAAGACTACATTATCATCAACTTGTTTTTTTATATGTACGGAGAAAAACGTACAGCCTGTATCTGATGGCATTTTTCGTTACGAATTCAACGATGTATCACACATTATAGATATTTTGGAAATTACTTTTTGGCAAAAAGAAGTAAGTTTATTTATTTTAAGATGCTTTTATAGTAGGCCTGGTAATAATAACGCACTATGACAGGTAGCATACTTTCGATTGTGTATGAGTAGGCGATGAAAAACCATTTATTATTTTACAACGATTTTGACGTTTATACTTGTAACCTGCATTTTACTTCTTCTGTGAATTCTGTGAATGCCCAGGCAATGTAATCTAGAAGATTTCCAGAGAAAAGACAACTAAGTGCATTCATTTTTAGATGTTTTGAATATGGTTCATTGAACAAGCCCCTGAAATCTGAACAAAAGCACTCAAAGAGGGAATTCAAAATGTTTTGCAAGCAATTATTGCAAACCCTGGAATATCAAATCCAAAATAATATGGGAGTAGCTAAATCCACTGCTCAGTTTATTTTACGTAAACACAATTCGAATTTTCCAAGTTCTTATATCAGAGGACGATGAGAAGCGTAGACATTTTTGTGAATGGTACAGCCGAATTTTGTGAAGAAGACTTCAATTTCCCTTTTAAAATTATATGGTCCAATAAAAGTATGGTCACAAATAATGGAGTCTTCAACCGCCGCAACAGTCACTACTGTGCTCAAGAAAATCCTCATGCTAAAAAAATATACAGATATCAGGATCGTTTTGGATTCAATATATGGTGTGGAATTCTGGGTACAAAAATATTGGGTTCCTTTATTTATCATAACTCCTTAACTTCAGCACAATTTAGAAGCCAGTTTAGATGATCTACCTTTGGCAATGGTTAATAATTACTGGTTTCAACAAGACGGTGCTCCAGCCCATAATGCTAGACTAGTTTGTGAATGTCTTTCTCATCGGTTCCCATAGAAGCTGGATCTCCGAACTTAACCCCATTGGGCTGTTTCCTTTGGGGTTCTATTAGAAACAAAGTATAGTCCGGTTCAAACTATTGTGCGAACGGTAAGCTCCCATAATTACCCGTACACGGTAGGTGGTAGGCAATAAAAGTAAGCGATATGAAAAACAAGCTACAGGACCGTATTATCAACATTTGATTATAACTAACAAACCTATAGGTCTATTATAAATATTGATTGAATTAGCCGTTACTTGCTGGAACTCCATAATAATTAGGGTTGAAGTAAAATACACGTTACAACTAATTCCAGTATAATTACAAATATGTATTTAAATAAATGACATGTTTCGCTACGATGTAGCTTCTTCAGATCTTACACAAGCAACATCGTAGCGAAACATGTCATTTATTTAAATACATATTTGTAATTATACTGGAATTAGTTGTAAAGTGTATTTTACTTCAACCCTAATCTATTATAAATGTAATGCTCCCTAATTTATAACATATATATAACATACAGTATATAATAATAAAACAAACATATAAACAAAAGGAAATAAATGAATCTACTGACTATATAAAAAGTCTGTATCACCCTCAAACACTGACTCCGTGGAATCTTCTCTCTCTTTTTATACATGGACATTCTTTTGAAAATGAGCAACAGTTGTTAGTATCTGTAACAGCAGCATTTAATAATATTACGCCAGAGATGTTACATGACGTTTTGCATTCTACAGTTAGAAGATCATACTTTTATGTTTGGAAAAAATTAGCAATCTATTTGAACATTTGTTGTGAGTTTAGAATTACAGTGTTTAGAATACAGTCTTCTAGAGCTATAAAAGTGCCAATGAAGAACTTTTATTTATTTTTCGATAATTTGTAAAATAAAGTCAGAAAAAGAAAAACAAAAATTTAAAAAAACACGTTTTCCTAAATATCTCAAAAACTAAACAACTTAATTAAATTAAATAAATGCCATGTAAAAGGTCACTAAAATGCGCAACTTTTCGCCAATTTAAGCAACTTTGTAGCTCTTACCGTTCGCCAGATCCCCATGCAGTTCATTTTTATCTTGGACACAGTGTATAAGAATCAAAATGGATATAAAAGGAAGATCAACAACCTGTACGTACATTCCTACAACTTATGGAAGAAATTACTTACGGATTTAATACCACAATTTTTATAGATTTATCTAGATGTTTTAACAGTATTAATCACGATGTACTAATTGATTTATCTTCTTTTCTATATCTTATTTCTATTTTTCGTTGATGTTCTAAATCTAAATGAAGACGATTGAGATAAATTGTATAGTCGTCTCTAATGGTGTATCTTTGTGTACCATCCTTTTAGACTTTTTCGATTTATATAAAATATTTTCGACAGCTAATTACAACTGTAATCTACCATATAGCGTTTAAAAATTAAATGTTTACATTAGACTCAACTACTAAATTGCTGTATTAATTAAACGCTAAAAAAATAATTTCGTGATGTACATACATATATCTAGTAAATATAAATTCAAATTAATTACTTTGGCAAGGACGACAGTCTTAATGCAACGCTTTTAAAATTACATTCTAAATAGCGGTACATACGATTCACCTTTTAAAAAATGCAGCGTATCAAACGAGTTAATTTAGATAATTTGAATTGCATTAAAAAACCCAAGGTTGTAAAGCTAACAGTTTAGATGCCCAATACGTTTTAATTATTTTTTGTTTAAAAAAAGTTGCACTTCAGGTACCTAATTAATCAAGTAATCATTCATAACGGCGCTTTAAATAAAACGTCGATTAAAATCTATAAATAGTAGTTTTATTACTACGCAATTAAACCAGATATTCCTGAAATAATATGCATAAATATAACGTATGTACATTCTATTCACGCGTTACCCATACACACATGATGATGTTCATACAGTTTTATTGCTTCGTCAACCGCTGGTTTAGAAACAGACGCCTAAAAACAAAACGACAAAATGCGTTGACCCTCGATCGGCCGACAAGATCTATTTTCATGATCAAAAAAAGCTAACAAGAAGTGATTAATGTGGAAGTCTGCGTGCAGTCGACGATGCAAAAAAGGACCAGTACGAAACGCAACCCAATGAGTCAGTGTAATTTTCAAATGCGGTAAAGTTGGGACGTGGCAGTTGATTTACGGTAACCGGAGAATTAGTAACCCCGTATATACGAGAGGTATTGCAATAAGAATATCTGCGTGGTCGTATCTTTTTTTGCTGGAAATGTATTCTGGGGGTATACTAAATTATACCCAAATTACATATATAACCTCTCAAACGTAACCGATGTATAGGGCATGGGGATTTTGGTTTATTACTGTAGGAATGAGCTGTCCAAGTGGGATAGTAATAGTTGGCATTACGTTTTCAAGAATGATGTATGAATCTGGGGGAATTTGTTGCAAAATTAATCAAAATTAATTGTCCCTTTCTTAATGTTAAATACATCAAAATTAACGAAATGCATATTTAATTGCTGTCTACGTATCTCTTATGCTAGTGCCTTCTCATGAGTTTTTCACAAAGAAAGAGACAAAGACTTAAACACTTTAAAATCACCAGTGAGATTTAATGGTTTTACAGAATACAAAACGAAACAGTACATTAGGTTGAGGTTAACACAAAAGGCTCCATCTTGTAAAGCCATAAATTATGATGAAATAAACCTTAAGGATGATCTCGGAAAATTTTAAGTCGCCGCAAAATAATGGCTAGCAACAAATCCAGTATGTTTATTACAAGGTAATATGTTATCACCATATGTGGTAAATAAGTTCATACATTTATATCTAGTATGAATTACAAGAGCACCAACTAGAAGTTTTTAACATGAGGCAGTCTGATTGATTGGGTTGAACACAATTCCAAAATTAGTTGGAAAATATTATTTTATTTCTAAAGTTAAAGAAATTTTCTGGGAAACATTTGAATCTCTGCGTATTCTATAATCCTCACAATTTTAACTCTTGGAGATCACCCTATTATTTAGCCAACCGAAGCAATGGTGGTACCAATTTTAATCGACCTATTCAAAAGTATAGCCTTTAGTATCCATCCACACTAATTTGTATGCGGAGCAAGAACAAATATGAACTGGAAAATCCTGAATGCTTTTTCGGGAGGTAAGGTATTAATGGGCATCAAACATCTATCGAGCTATAAAGACTATTAGTTTACTGCTCCAAACATCTATGATCATCACTTTATTAATGGATAATATAAGATTAGTGATTAGTGCGTCACTTACATGTAAGTGACAATTCGGTAATGCCCCATCATGTCTCGTTTCATTTTGATAGATTATATAAAGTGTGTCAATGCCGAATCATTTTCAAATGGCGGTCAAGATTTGTCTCTTACCAAGTAGGAATTTAGATGAGTCTATGATCATATTTAAGACCAGGAATATGCTAAAGCAATACATGCCTAAAAAGTCCAACAAACGAGGGTAGAATGTTTAGATGTTATGTAATAACTCGCTAACTAGTATTCCTTTAAATTTGACGTGTATAAAGGCAAATCGGCTGATGAAAATTTAGAAAAGTACTTAGAATCCACAGAAGGATGTTTCCTGATAAGAAAATTTTATGAAAAGAATTACCATTTCTTTATATAATATCTTCGGTATCATTGCGCTTGTGCAACGATCGAAATAAAGAAATAGTCATGCGGTTGGAATTGTAAATATATCATGAAGACATGTACCAATTTTCAACACTGATAAATAACTGTAGCGCGTTGAATTTGGTTGGTACACCAGTGACAATGCAGTAGTGCTAAAGCGGAAGGACAAAAAGTATGTTTACTTTTTATAAAACAATTGTAAATAATCACTTTTGAATGTTAAAATATATTAATAGTCATGGAAGAGATAAGCAATAGTCGTCAACAGTTGATGATCAAGAAAAATTCGTATTAAGCGAATTGTCCCTAATATTTTTTTAATAATCAGTAAAGCTCCTTGTACACACTAAAATTGCTTGTTATTTTATACAATCGAGGTTTGCCTTGGAATGAAGAAATGTTCTACTGGCAGAAAATAGCATAAATTAAAATTTCTCTCGCGTGATGTGACTGGACGATTTGACATCTGCTGTCATTA